>APFE030548678.1:37383-80800 GCA_000404065.3 Pinus taeda
AAGAGGAAGGAAAAATCATATTGGAACCTGGAGCAGTCACAGAAACAAGAACCTGACAACTACAAAATCGATCAATTTCAGAGTATCTCATCAAGTGGAAGAACTTACCCGCTGAAGATTCCACATCTGAGGACAAGAATATTGTACAGAAGCATCAAGAACTACTCAAGCATTGAGGACAACACTTTTTGAAGGAGACGGGGATGTTAGGCCCCTATACTACTAGTGTAACCCCTTATTGTTATTAGTACAACCCACTTATTATATTGTTGTACCCATGTAGTCCTGATAGAAGCCCACTATTGTTATTATTGTGCCCCATAGAAGCCCAATATTGTTATTATTGTGCCCTTACATTATTATTGTTATGTTCGATCTGATTATATTATGACTCCTTAGGCTCCTATATATAGAAAGGAGGTCTTGTCATTTGAATAATCGAAGGATTGTTCATTTATGTAATGCAAAAGGAGGTTTCCCCCTCGAAGAGGTTGAATTCTAAGGCGTTGATCTATCTTTTCTATCTTTTCTTGAGCTGGTTTCATAACAGTCTACCTTGATTCCTTCAGTAGAAATGTAGTGTCCAAGAATGATCCCTTTAGTCATCATCATGTGACATTTTTCAGTGCTCAAAGCAACAGTAGTCTGTACACAACGTTCCACCACTTTCTCCATATTAACTAATGTTGTTTCAAAAGCATCCCCATAACGTGTAAGATCATCCAGGAAGATTTCAACGTAGTCATTCAACTAGTTAGAAAAAATTCCTAGTATTTCCCTTTGAAAGGTTGTTGGTGCATTACAAAGTCCAAAGGGGAGCACTCTGTATGTGAAGGTTCCTCAAGGGCAAGTAAAGGTTGTTTTATCCTGATCCTTCGAGGAAATCTATATCTGATTGTACCCTCTAAATCCGTCCAAGAATGAAAATAATTTCTTTCCAGAAAGGGTATCAAGGACCTGCTCTATAAATGGTAAGGGAAAATGGTCCTCTTGAGTGGCCTTATTAAGTTCTCTACAATATACACGGATTGTCTGCTTGCCATTATTTTTAGGAATGATGACAAGAAGTGACACCTATTGAATGTCAAATGTTGTATAAATAAAATTAGCACTCAGGAGCTTTTGTAATTCTTCCTTCACCACCTCCTTCAGTGCAAGGTTCATGCGGTGTTGTATTTGTCTGACTGGTTTGCAACCATCTTTCAAATAAATACGGTGAGTGCATAGGTTAGGGTGGATCCCTTTCATATCCATATAGTCCCATGCAAATGCCTTTTTGTATTTCTATAATAGCGGTAACAACAGTTGGTTTTCCTCAGTAGTCAAGTTGGGGTGCAACCATCACCCATTTCACGAGATACACAGTTGGAGCTCCTTCCTTGTTCTCCATCTGGTGCAAATGGATCTTGTAATATAGATGTACATAGTAATAATAGTAAGAATAGTATAAGAAGTGGCTTAGTAGCTAACAATATTTAGAATTTATACTTTGATGGTTCAATGATGTCGGATGGCTCTGAAACTAGTTGTGTACTTATAGACCCACACAATAAGAAGCATATCCTATCATGTTGTTTGTAGCTCGAGTGCATAAATAATTCTATTGAATATGAAGCACTTGTACTTGGACTAAATAAGTCCATCAAACTAAAGGTAGAGTTTCTCAATGTAATTGGTGACTCATAGGTGGTCACTTTTAAGGTACAAGACACTATCAACTATGTCTCATCGAATCCTAAAAGTTACCAATAGGAGGTATGGTGTTTAATTAATTATTTTAAATATCGCAATATTATTTTCGTTCCTATGTTTAGAAATGTTGCAACAAATGCATTAGCAAATGAAGCTACTATAATGTGACCATTGAGAAATGGTTTTCCTATGGAGATTATATATAAACCTTTTATGCCTAACAACATCACTAATTTTCACATTTTCAATAACAGCCAACAAATACTACATTTCATGGCTAGTGCGGGTGTATTTAAAGATGCTGCCATAGACAAGGATGAGCATGACAAGGCTTTGCATGAGGAATCTAAGGCAATAAAGGGTAACACTATTCCTAAAGGTGTGGTGACCCTAGAAAAATTATATGACTTTCAAAATCGGTTCAAAGGACAAACCAATACCAAGACTTTGAGCTCTGAGTTATTATCCAAACAAGTCAATCTAGGAAGTTAAGAAGATATGAAGTATGTAAAAATCAGTACATGTTGTTATCCAAAAGAAAAACAAGCACTCATCCACTTATTCAAATGGTATTGTGATGTGTTTTCATGTACATAAGATGAAGTGAAGACATATAACACTCATATTATCCAACACGTTATACGGGGTAAAACATTTCCATCAGAAATTAAGGGAAATTCATCCAATTCTAGATCCCCTCATCCAAAAGGAATTTGGAAAGATGTTGGATGCTCAGATCATTTTCAAAGTTAAACATTCCACTAGGGTTTTGAATTTGGTCATAGTGAAAAATAATTCTGGTGAGATAAGGTTATGTGTAGATTTCCACAATCTCAAATCGAACATCTGATAAAGACAATTATAGAGTTCCATCCATGGAACAGATCCTCCAAACAATATTTGGGTCTGAGATGTTTCGCTGCTAGATGGCTTTTCTGGTTACAATGAAGTGCTAGTGGGAGAAATGAATCATTTTAGCACTACCTTCAGGATAAAATTGGGTGCATTCAATTTTAAGAGAATGTCATTCGAGATCATCAATGTCGGTGTTACGTTTGAGAGAGCGATGGACATCTTTTTTCATGGCTTGATTGATTAGAGTGTAATTTTTTATTTGGATGATGTTACTATGTTTTCTAAAATAATAACATATCATGTTCATCATCTAAAACAAATATTTGAGCGGTGTTGTAAATATGGGATTTCTCTTAATCCCAAGAAAATCATCTTTGGTGTGTCAGAAGGGACTCTCCTAGGGAACATCATTCCAAAGAGCACAATTAAAATTAATCCCAACAATGTCAAAGCTATTTCAAAAATCTTGTTCCTAGTTAATAGGAAGGTGATGCAATCTTTCTTAAGGAATATTAATTTCTTGCAAAATTTCATCTCCAACTATGCTCGAATAGTTAAGCCTTTACAAGAGATGATCAAGAAATATGCAATTTACAAATGGGACAAATGGGAAAAATGATTCTTTTTCTCAAATTAAACACGCTATCACTAATGCACCTGCACTATTTAGTCCTTCCTATGGAAAATATTTCCTACTTTATAACTTTACATCAGATTCGTCTCTTGCGGTTATATTGACCCAAAAGGATGTTGAGGGAAACATATGATCTATATCTTTTCTTAGTGCTATATTACAGGGATCAGAGCTAAATTATCCTCATTCCATTAAAAAACAAGTGTGTGTTGTATATAAAGCAACCAATTATTTTAGTTTTATCTTTTAAAAGCTCATATGATAATATTTGTGCCTCATCTAGAAGTAAGAACGCTCTTTATGTAGCAAGAGCTGCGTGAGAAGAGTAAAAATTAGATAAACTGCTTGTAAGAATATGATATGGAATTTAAACCAATTCATACCATTAAGGGGCATGGCCTCAGTAAGGTAGTAGCAAAAGAAACAGATGTTCCTGAACAAGATCTTTCAGGTTGGGAGCACGAAAATGAAATGTAAAATGTTGAACATGTTCCTCATTCCATGTCTATAGTGCCATTGTATTTTGACATATGATAATTTCTAGAGAAAAACACCTTTCCCACGCATTTATCAAATAAATCAAAGAGGGAAATTTTCTTAAAATCTCTATCATACCAACTTGTTCATGGAGTGATTTTTAGAAAGTACCGCAATGGTGTCCTACTAAGATGCCTTGAGCCACAAGATACAAAGAATATATTTACAGATTTGCATGATAGACTGATAAGTGGTCATTATGCAGGTGACACAACTGCACATAATGTAATGAGGGCTAGTTACTATTGTCCCACTTTATTTAAAGATGAACACACTTATGTCTACAAGTGCCCATCTTGTAAGAGATGTGCTTGTCAGTATCAAAGGTCATCCACCCTACTACCATCCCTAGTAGTTGAGGAACCATTCCAACAATGGGGATGTTATTGGGGAAATCTTCCCACACTCGTCACATTAACACCGATACAATCTGACAACAACAAATTACTTCACTTAGTGGTTGGAAGAAGTTCCCTTGAGGTAAGTAAATGACCAGGAAGTCATCCACTTCTTACAACAAAATATTATAACCAAGGTTGGCATTTTAACGTAACTTTTCTTTGAAACTTTATCAATTCAAATTAGAAAATAAGATTGTAATAAAACATGCATCTAATTATTACCCAAGTGGAAATGGTTTGGATGAATTAACAAATAAAATCTCATTCACACAATCAAGAAAACCATCCCCTCTGAGAAAAGGAATTGGAACAATGCTTTGAACAATGCATTATGGGCTGACTGTGTAACCCGTACGCCTTCCCCTAAGACCTTGTTATATTTTTTTGTTTATGGTAAATAAGTTATCTTTCCCTCAAACATGTATTTACCAGCCTTGCAACTCTCCTAAGAGTCCCTAGGAATACCTTTCCTTCTAGTTCAAAGCGTGATAGATACTTTACTCAAAATCAAGGAACAAAGGATCAAATCCAAGGAGATATTTGTAATCAACCAAAGTTGTATTAAGCGTTGGTTCAATAAGAAGTCTACACGAGCCAAGAGTTTCAAAGTGGGTGACCTGATACTGAAGTGGAACAAATCCCATGGAGAGAAAGGAAAACACACTAAGTTCCAACCATTTTGGATCAACCCCTTCACCATCGACAAAAATATCATTCATAATACCTTCAAGCTAAAACCCTTAGATGAGAGGATTGACCCCCTTCGTGTAAATTTCTGAGATTTGAAACATTATTTTTAGTATTATATATAAGTTTTTCTTCCTTTACATTTTTTTCTTTTTTCTTCTCTTTTTCATTAGTGTCGCTGGTATGTTTATTGTGTTAGTCAGGTCTTGTATTGTTTGTGTCTTTCTCATTGTACATAAATAAGACCTTGTATAAAAGTGCATGGATCAAAAGGACCTTATGTTGGAATAAAAGGAGAAAATGTGAGAACCACAATGCGTGGAAAATACAAACCTTGAGGGAACCTATTAGATCTGCGCCTATGCTAGTATCCAAACTACTCAAATTGGTGTCAATATACCTATGTGTTAATACTTCTCCAATCTAATAGAGAAAAGATTAGGGGAAACTCTAAAGCGAGAAAACTTATATCAAAGGTCTTAAAATACTTCTCTGGAAGGGGAAACCTCCTCTTCTCTTAATAAGATAGGATTTGTCTTCTTCCCATCAAAAATAATAAGTTTCTAAGCACATTCCAACTAAATAAATAAATAAAAGGTGAAAGAAGAGAAAGGCTTCCTAAGTAGGGAGGTGAAGCAAGCAACCTTGTCGGGGTACTATCTAGGCCTATTGGTAGTGAAGAAATGTTTTTTCTCCTGAAGTGACTACGTCAGGGTATTGTCCAGGCCTTCTGGTAGTGAAGCAACACTAGAGATGAAAAATCATACTTTGAATATCATAAACTCTTAGTGCACTTTACCCTTTTCCTAAATTGAAACAACTATGATATGGTGTATCTTTTTGTGTTCAACTAAGAATAAGAAAGTGAGATACTATGTGTATAACCAGGATGAAAGGTGGAAATCAAGAAAATCTAATTGGTGAATCAATACTTCCTAAAGTACTAACCCTTTAACTAAAAATAATTTCCTAAGATAGAGAAGCTAAAGCTCACCCAGTGTGTCACCAAGTGTTGTCATTACTACAACATCCTCAAAAAAAATTCACAACATTCAAATTTTGGAGCCGACTTCACCATCGTATTTATTGTCATTTTGCTCATCATGTGTCATTACAAGTTATTTTATATGTTTCAAGTATTCTTGATCATTTCTAAGTTTCGTTGCAATGACTAGAACATATTTAGCACATATCATGGTTGTAACTTCTTCGTTGTAATAAAACGACACTTTTGGGTCGGAGTCATACATACTTCACCTATTATACTTGGGGAATGTTTGGAAAAGGACGTTTTAATGTTTACTTATAATTGTTAAAGCTTGTCTAAGTTTTCTTGATGATTATGTATGTGTCAGACTTGATTTCATGTCTAAACTCATCATGTTTTCCCTTTTTTCCTATATTCTAGACTTAGATAAAAGAAAAGATCAATGCATTATGAAGCCTTGATAGGGAATCCATTGTTGTTTGGAATTGTTCCTTGTGCCCTCCAAGAGTTCATAGCGCACTCCTAAAGAACCTTCCCCTTCCTTGTTCTAAACCATGCCCTTTTAAAATGTCAAGTCTTCCTTTGAGGGCACTCCTTTGACAAAAATAAGTGCACCTCTTTGAGCACATGAACGCACACGAAATGCCTTAACCTCCACCCTTTAGCCTTCCACAATGTGCCATGCACCCTCTTTACCCTTCGAGTGCATGAGTGCACTCCGGAGGTGTGAAGCTTCATCATTCAGACTTGCGCCATGCACCCTCTTTGGTCTCTTCAGTGCATGAGTGCACCTTGAGGACGCAAAGCTCCATCCTTCAGACTTTAGGAGTGCCCCTTCTGCCTTACTTCTGTCCCTTGAGCACACAATGCACTTTGGAAGCACGAATCCTTCTCCTTCATCCTTTGGACATGTGCCATGCTCCCTTCCTTGTTTGTCTCTCTCTCTTGAGCACATGAGCACATGCGGAAGCCCTCAAGCATCTTCCAGCCTTTCGAAGTGTGCCCTTGCACCCAGAAGCTCTCCATGATTTTTCTAAGAGCAATGTAAACGCATGAATAGAGAATATGTGTAAAATATGTTGTAATATGATATTTTCAAGATAATTTTCTTGTCATGATTGATTGTGTTTATAGGTATTCAAGAACAGCATGGCAAGCATGTATGAGGAAGATTGGGCAAATAAGGAATCCAAAGGAAGCATAATAAAAAAAGAGTACATTGAAGACTTGATGATAAAAGAGCCTTGGAGAATCCATAATATTGAATACCCTTCGAAGGATGAAGAAGATAAAAAATTAGAACTCCATATAGAATGAAGACACAAATGGCATCCATGTCACCACTGAATAAATTCCATGTCATCATTCACTAATATTAGTCCCAGTCACCAAGAATAGTGACTTGTCTTGTCTCACAACATGATGATGTGGAAATTATGATGTAATGTTGTAGCCATAGTAAGACAAATAAGTGGAAGTCCAAGAGTCATATATGGATGAAAGAACCATGGCATTCCAAAGGATGTGTAATAGGAAGAGTCATATGTAATTCCAAACATCATTTGGAAGTCCAAATGTTATAAAATTCCAAAGGTCCTTCGGAGTTCGAAAGTAAAGAGTCATGAGAATGTGAAAGGTCATGCCTCAAGTTATAAAAGGATCCTCATTAGTCGTGCAAAATAATTTTAACCTTGGCTTCTCCCACAAGGCATTAGAGAGAAAGAGTTAGTACTTTTGGGGAGCAAGTAGTGGCTCTAATGCTCCACTATTGGAGCTAATGATGTTCATTATACTTATATAGCTTGGAAATTTTGCTTAATACTTGAAGCCTTTCAGTCAACGCATTTTATAAATGTATTGTGAATGTTTTAAGACTATTCTTTGAATTTTTATGATTCATGTTTTCCTTCACATGTACTATAGTAATTGAATTACTTTGGTGACTTTGGTTCTTAACCTATTGGAAATGTGTTGTAATGATTATAACGATCGTAACATCTATGTGAACTATTTCACTTCATGTTAGACGAACCTTTCTCACGTGTGTGTGTGTCCATTAGGGTAGTACTATTACTTCTATCTTAAGGGCTCACTTTCTCTCCCCTCTGAAACAAACTAACCTTGATACATCTACAATCGAACATTCACAAGTCACACTTTCTTACTCATTCCAAAGGCATGTGTGTGCTTCTATCTCTTGCTAGCTACTAAATTCAAGGCATATGTTTGAGCTAATGGAATTCGGGCCATATTTTGGATGGGACTCCTACATCAAATGATGTGAAGTCTAATTGGGACGTCATATTGGGGAGATTCCCTGCATGGTGGCAATATCTAGCATCGCCAACACATGTATAGCTCAATGTGTTTAGCATTAAAACTAAATTCAATAATGTCCACTGAAGGATAAAATAATTAAATATAGCTTAAGTGTGTCTAATAGTTAAGGACATATGTTTCCTCCTATGAGGCCAAAATCCATAAGTGGGTTTAGTATGTACACCTTTGTAAAATTATCTCATATTGTTTTTAATAATAGTGGTGTGCTAATATTAGAATCTGTTAATATCGAATATGATCTACATTACTACAAATTATTTAGAATTTTATTTATATAATTTAAAATTATTAATAGAAGTGCTCCAAGATCACCATAAGTTTGATGAGTTAAAATGTCATGAAGGATGGCACAGTGAAAAATATTTTGAAATATGCATCTAATATAAGTATAAGTTGGACAATACAAGAGTAAGTTTTTTTTAACTTCAACCTTATTAGAGTCACAAAGGTGATAGAGTCTTTCATCCCATGGTGTGTTAGGGACTAATACCTATTTTTATTATGGACCTCATGATAATTTAATATTATTGGAACAAAGTTTATTTTCTTCTTTACATAATTTAGGACAAAGAGAAAACTTTTGTTTTCAATATGAGGGTTGATCACCTCCTTATAATATCCGATTTTCCTTTTTCTCTCTATCTATTTATCACCCAACAAATTCTCCTTAGATTTTGATGTAATAACATTTTTAATATATATATATATTTTAATCTCTTATATCTTCCTCCATGAAACTATAGAGATAGTACATACCCAAATCTGACATCCATATAGACTAACAAGCTAATGACAGCCTCAAAGAGGAGTTATTTTTAATATTATATCTAAAGATTTCGTAACCGACAATTATTTTGAATTCCATATTAAACTTTCCATTCTCCATTTATCCCTTTACCAATTCTATAATGTTAGTGGGCCTTGTGTTGGATATCAAATTCGAAGATATTTGTAAAAAGGAAATTTCTCCAAGTTGTTGTTAACATATATACCTGATATTTCTAGATTTAATTATCATGACTTTCATTTTGTTAGAACTAATAGTCATACCCATATTTGAATAGATATCTTGGAGGTCTCTTAGTTTCTTTCCAATATAAATAATACTCTTCACCAAGAGAACAATATAATTAGAATAAATAAGAAGAGTGATGACTATAACAATGAGTGTGCGGCCAAGAAGACCCCCCTTTTCCAAACACTCTTCTAACGTATCAATGCATATGTCAAAAAGAGTATTGAACAACGGGAACCCTTGCTTATCTCTAATATTGTTTTTAATTTCTTCTAAGCAACCCTCAAATCAAGAGGAAAGTTTATCTCTTTCAACCTCTTCCAAAGGTTTGTCCTGGGAATGGTATTAGAATGTTTTCTAAATTAAATGAAACAATACAAGAAATTAATCTCATTATTGTTCACTCTTACATAACATTATTAAGAGTAAAAAGGTGGTCTAAAGTTCAATGATATATCATAAACCTTGCTTGGAATTTAGCTCTTTTATCACAACTTTCTTGCCTGTTGTCGTTGATACAACACCTTCCAAAATTTTGCTAAATTCAAATTTTGGATCCTACCTTCTAACATGTGAAGTGTCAATTTTGGTATTCAAGTGTTTTTTTATCTTTATATACATGTTTCAAGTGTCCATGTTACATCGTAAGTGTCTTCGGATCATAAAGAGTAGAAACAACACAATTTTAAGTCATAATGCACTAACTAGTCACAAAACGACACTTTTTTGTCGCAACTGCACATACTTCATCTGTGACAGATGGAGAATGTTTTTTCACTGGTTTTTTGATGTATTTTTGTTAGTATTTCATCATGCCTAAGTTTTTCTAATGATTTTATATTTTTTATGTTTGATTTCATCCCTAACTCAGTGTGTTTGCCATGTTTCACTCTTCGAGACTTAGAAATTTTTCTAACTTTGCAAGCCTTCCCTCTAGGCTAGAAAGAGAACACTCTGCATTTATAAGGCATACTAGCAACTATCCTTTCTATATAGAGCTACATCCTACACAAGCCTAAGCCTTCTCTCTGCCTTCTGCACATAGTGCATTTCTAGTCAATAGACGCTCCTTCTTGTTTCTTGTCTCTCTATCTTGTGCCAGTCAAGCTTCAGCCTCCCCGTTGAGCACATAACACACTTTCAATGGGAATGAATGCGTTAATCTATGACTTGCAAGTGCAATAGAGAAATTTTGAGGTCTAAAATGCGCCTCCTAAGGAATATTATAAAATAATAGTGGAAATAATAAAATAAGGTTATATTACATAATCAAATTTTAGAGGGAAAAAAGAAAAAGAAAAAATTTATTTAACTTGTATTTTTAACTTATCTCCCATCAAAGAGATATAGAATAGTCGGTGAAGGAGGGCACTGTTAAGGCGCTCCATATGAAAAGGTCACCGGTTCTAGTCTCGCCGATACCAAAAAATCTAGCATGGTTTCCGCTGGTGCGGCTCAGGCCGGGTGCGATCCCCGGGTGACTTTGACGGCTTAGATGCCCCTGAGTCATGGCCTCTCAGCCACAGGGTAAGAGTGATTTTCATGATTCACCCAGTTATCAACAAAAAAAAAAACTTATCTCCCGATATTTTTAATTAAATTTCAATTGGGAGCACTCGTTGGATGTATAATTTAATTCCTCATCCAAGGATTACCCATGTTCCATACGTTTGATGAACCCTACTACATGAAAAAACGTGATTGTAATCACATTTTTTTTTTTATGTATTTATCATTTTTCATGTAGAAGGGTCCATATAAAGTATGCAACATGGGTAATCCATGGATGTGGAATTAAATTACACATCCAACAAGTTTTCCCACTCAAAATTTGAGTAAAATCATAGGGAGATAAGTTGAAAATACTAGTGGAAAAAGTAGTTTTTTATTTTTTATTTTTCTTTTAATATTTTTACTTTTTTACCCCAAAATTGATGAATCATCCCCCATGGTTAACATCATCATTTTGAATGATATGGGTTGTTGTAAAGTTTATTTTAGTTGTATTTTTTTTTTAGACCCATTTTATACCTCAAAATTTTTCTAATGGCGCCTTGCACCCTCCTTGTGGCACTGGCCTTTCTCCCTAGTGCATGGTATATTTCTAGCAAGTAGTATTGTTGCCTTGTCCCTTGAAACTACGCCCTGCACCCATCATGCCTTCCACTCCTCCATAGTTTTGCATGGCATAGTCTCATTGAGTGGTGAAACCCTCCTTTGTCTCCTACGAGTGTGGCATGTGCCCAGAAGGACTCTCACTTTTCTATTTGTGCACTATTGATCCATAGATAGAAAATTTGCGTGAAACATGACACAATAGGATTTTTTTGGGTGATTGTTTCTTTCCATGAGTGATCTATACCTACATATGTTCAATAAATCATGGAAAATATGGGTGAGGATATCTTTCAAGGAAGACTGCACAAGGAAGCATCTTGAAGACAAAAGGCACAAACGTATCATGTTGTGACAGTTGAAGGAACAGTTGATTCTAATGATCAAAGTGTCTCATGAAGACTTCATGATCTCTCAAGACCCTTTGGAGGGTAGAATGCAATAAAAATTAAAGATATGTTATAATTATTGAAGACATAGTGGCAGTGTTGACACTTCTCGAAGAACTTTATGTACAAGTCACCATGGGCCCAAGTCATCAATGTTAGTAACTTGTCACGCTGTCATCACATGATGATTTTGGAAAAGGATGACGTAATTCTAGAAAATATTGTAATTCTAAATGTGTGGATGTCGAAGAGTCACATATGGACAAAAGAGTCACATGGAAAAATGTAAAATTCATGTAGAGGTCCAACGGTCACATTAGAAGTCCAAGATTCATGAGGGTAGCTCAAGAGTCATGAGGAATATGAAAGGTTGTTCCTCTTGTTATAATAGAAGCCTCATTACTCAAAAAAGGAAAGTTTCACCTTGGCTTATCAAACAAGGCATTAAAAAGAAAGATAGTTCTTTTGGAGAGAGACTAGTGGCTTAACCCTCCACTATTGGAGCTAGTGGTGTTCATTGTATCAATGTATCTTGGAAATTTCGCTTAATATTTGGAGCTCATTGAGCCAACACACTTTCATGCATATATCATAAATTTTGTAAGACTATTATTTGGATGCTTATGATATGTGTTTCGGTTATCATGTACTAAAGAAACTAAAGTATTCCATTGGTTTTGGTACTCACCTTATTGAATGTGTGTTGGGATTGTATTAATGATTGTTATTTCTCTGTGAACTATTTTGCTAGTAGGTTAAGGATTCTTCCATATCCATGTGCGTGTGCCTTTACTAGAATATTACTATTACTTTTCTACTAAAGACTCGTTATTTTTTCCTTCCAATGAAAGAACCTTGATATACATTATAATTGAAAATTTCATAAAGCATACTTATTTCTCATTCAAAAGTACATGCATGTTTCTCTCTTATTCTATCTACTACAGCTAAGGAAAATATTTAAGAACATGGAAGTTGGGCCACATTTGTAGATGGGCCTCCTATACAAAATGGTGTGAGGTCTAATTAGGAATTCATACTAGGGAGACCCCCTGTATGTTGGTGGGATCCAACACCATCAAAATTTTGGTGCTAGAAGAAGGGAAACCTTTTTATGGTTTACGATTCACCTCACCCTAATAAAGGATCATTTGTGCAATGAAGTAATTGTCTAAGTTCAATTCCAACTCCCATTCTTGAGATAGGGGATTATTCTCATTTAATCCACAACATTCTTTTGAAGTCGCTTATTTCCAACTCGAGACAATATAGTTGATTAGTCATCAATTTGCAAGAGATCTTCGCTTAATTCTTGTCACTACTATTCTTCCTCATCAACCAATTAGGAAAGAGACAGCTCATCACAACGTATTGGTTTCTTCAGTGGATGATTTGGTTATTGCAACCCTTCAAGAGTTAGCAGATCCTACTAAAGGAACACATCAACAAGGGGAACTTCCACCTATTGAGGAATATTTGGAATGGGATGGGGAATATTTCTCTTTTTTTATGAAGAACAATCGAGAGAAGAATAACAACCTTATTATAACAATGGTTTGAATGGTGAAGGGGAATACTCTTTAGAATTAGAAAGTGAAGAGGAGAAGGAGGAAGAAGACATGGTGGATGAACAATTGAATTGGATGACCCAAGGGACTCTTTCTCTTCCTAGTAATATTCATCGCATACCTAAACACTCATAAAAGTTTCTTTCAAAGTTTGATCCTGATAAGAAGAAGAAAGTTGAGGACCATATTAATGACTTACACATGCATTTATGAAATCCCGAGGTATGTTTCGATGATGTTTCTTGTAGACTTTTTTCATACACTTTAGAGGATAGTGTTGGCATTATGATACAGCTATTGTCCTTGATGGAAACTCACTTAGATGATAATTCACGATGCAATAGGTTAACTTACAGATCAGACTCCAGAGATTGATGAAAGAGAGTGGTTTAAGAAGTATACGCTATTTCACTTTGTCCAAGCAACGTATACACACAGGTTAATAGAACAAAAGGAGTGTATACATATACATGCACTGCCATAGGAAGAAAAGCACGTACATGTTGGAAAACCAAGGTTTTGGTCCTAGGTATTTGGTCCAAGGTATTTTGGTCCAAGGTATTGGTCCAAGGTATTTGGTCCGAGGTATTTGGTTTGAGGTATTGACCTTAGGTATTTGGTCCAAGGTATTGGTCCTAAGTGGTTTTGGTCCGAGGTATTTGTTATCACTAAAAAAATTTCAAAGAAAAGGGTAAGGTAAAGGTTAATTGATCCTGGACATATTCATGTTGATCTTGGTCGTGTTCATACAATTGGAATTTGATACAATTCTTAGTTTGTGCAAACAAACTCATGGTGAGCAAAGATCAGAAATCTTCATCAAATTCAAGTGAGGCAGTTCCTAAATTAAGCAAGGCAAGACACATCAGATGGATTAATAATAGGATCAGACCCAACATCAAAGTGATGAAGAGGCAAATTGAAGACTTGGAGATTCAGCTAAGTAAGTGTGAAGGACATCCTTAGCTTAAAGAAATCACATAGCAAAGTAAGGCTAAGTCCTAATTTTGATAGATTGCCTTTAAAGTCATTTTAAAAGGATGGTGTTTATGTTTTCAGCTTTTAACAACCTCATGGTATATGGGAAATTCATTTCAATATAAAGAGGCTCAAGACAGTCGAATTGGCATTAAAACTGTGTTTTGGTGATTACACAGCAGTTTCGTAGCGCACTACGAAACTGCTAAAAATGATGCCTAATACACAGTAGTTTCGTAGCGCGCTACGAAACTGCTGTAGCTGCATATTTTGATGAATTTGACCAATTTTGAGTGACAAAGAGAAAATATTTTTGAAAGGAAGTTTATGAAGAGGATCATTAACAAAGTGTGAGCATCTAGCAAGGGTAAAACAAGCAGAGAAAGAACATAGACGAACTCTAAAGCTATGTGTTATAAAGATGATCATTATTCATAGCTAGTTTTGTTTATGATGCTTAAGGAAGCATTAAAGAGGTCTTGGGCCAAGTCTACAGTGTATGTAAAACAAGATAATCCAATGCAATTGTATGAAGAACAACCGGGGTAATTGATTTTGAAAATCCTTGTGGAGACCAAAAGCAAAAAGGAGGAACTTTCTCTCCCTGTTTTTACCAGTCAATTTCTAGAAGCGTTTCTGAGCAGTTAAAAACTCATCTCTAAAATGTGAAAGAGGTTTTCATTATTACGATACTGAAGTACAAAAGCCTATTCCACTTTCTTCAAATCCATTATGATCTGGGAGAAATGAAGGACCAAAATTGCGCTACGAAACTGCTATAGGTGCAGTTTTTCACAAGCATATTTTTACACCTATTTTTCAAAGACTCATTCTGGGCAGTAGGAAATATGTTTCAAAAACAAAAGAGAGGTTTTTATTCAGCATGGATTGGTTCACGAAAGCCTCCTTCATTTTTTCCAAATACATTTTTTATGGGAAGTTATGAGCTCTATCCCAAGACCTATTTTTCAGCCAGAACAGAGCAAGGGACAGTCTCCTAGTTTCTAGGAACATCAAAAGGATGAGTCATCAAGGGACAGCTGGAAGGTTATGAGAACATCCAAGTTCGACTTCATGGCGTTTTAGGTGTCAAATAATGTTTTAAATGTTTAGATAAGGTTGTTTTGATCATAATGAGGAGTTACACTCCTAATTGTTTTAGGTCTCTAGGACTCCTAGTTAGTTGTCTTTTGTATTAAATAGTTAGTTTAAGTGTCAATAGGTGTCAAATAAGGAGAAATTCGAATTCCCCTCATGCTTGAGGAGGAATCTCAGCTATGTAAAGAATTCTATAAATAGGAGAAAGAGCAATGTACTTAGGGTTGGAAATTTTATAAAAAAAAAAACTTTGATATTTGGCTTATGTAGTACTCTGTTTTGATAATATATGTTTGGCTTTACTTCTCAGGATTCATGAGGGATTTGATGTTCAGAATGTGTGATGTTGTCCTTTTCCTAATTCTTGCAGTGGTATGAATGTGTAATCACTTAGAATTCACTTGAGGTGCTCTAACTTCCTGTATGCATTCATCAACTGTGTGGTTTTATCTGAGTTCGTATGTTCTGAATATTTTAAATGTTGAATGCCCTGACTTCTATGTAAGGTTGAATTCATTGTCATATTGAGATGATGTTGACTCCATAAGCCCAATGGATAGTTACTAAATGCATTTCCACCATTCATACTTTTACATTTGTTTCACAAGAGTTAGCCATCTTAACTATAATCAAAATCATTAACCCTTTTTGAGAGAGCCCTCTCAGGTTGGGGAGGCTAAGCCTCAGCCTAAAGAAGGTCTAAAATAGTTACTTAAGGTCTTCCTGGTCAGCAGCCTTCCAGGGTCAGATTTTGAGATAACATTTTGGTGTGTCTGCCAGGAGTTTGAAGATTATTTATTCCCGAAATCAAGAGACTGAACTTCTGAAGGTTGCAGGAGCTCAGGAGATTTTTCGAGGCTGCATTCTACCTTGGTGACTCCATACAATTTCAAAGTTAAAAAGGTGGCTTTGAGAGGGAGATATACACGAAGTAATCCTGACCCAAATCCACCTACTCCTGTTGATAATCCAAACACCATTTCAAGGAACAGACAAAGATTTATTGATATACCAGGTACTTCATCTTTTTCAAAATCTTTGTTCCCTGAATTTTCAAGAAGTCCTGAAGATAAAATTGTAGATGATAAAATCCATGAGGTATTGTTAAGGTCTGAGAACGAAGAAGAACTTATTGGAATTATTTTAGATTTACAAAAAAGAGGCATTGGTACTTCATCCTTAGTGTCACAAAAAGATAAGGAGGAATTTTGGGAGGTTGTTACTTCAGAGTTACTGTTAGAAGAAGAAGATTTAAACCAACTCAAAGAACTTGATCCTTTTGAAGTCTTACTCAAGTCTAAAACTGGTTTACCCCTTCCAAATTGGAGTTCCTTTGTCAGTGGTTTGCAAAGTCCAAATAGTCCTTTTCGTACCAACACTTTATCCTTTGCCTCTGCTAGTCCTAGTAGTTCTCAGACACTAGGAAATCTATCTCACATCAGCTCTGGTTCCACCATTCATACAGTACCTGTCATTACTGCTCCTCCATTCATTATGGTTGTACCTGCTAGGTATGCTCCACTATCTCTCCCTGCTATTTTACATCATCTTCCTAGCAAATATGTTGCTAGAATTCCAACATGGGGAGGAGATGAAGACATTACAACAGAAGAACATGTGGACAGATTCAATGATTTTGTTGACAGAGAAGAAGTTGATGATGAAGATGTAAAAATAAGATTGTTTTCTCAAACTTTCATTGGAGAAGTGAGAAAATGGTTCAAAGCCCTTATAGTCGGAAGTATTCACAATTGGGCAGAATTTGAAGACAGATTTCTAAGGAAACGGGGAAACAAAACTAACCCTATCCAAGCTCTTACTGAATACAACAATCTTAGAAGAGCTCCTGATGAAACTATCCAAAACTTCTCCAAGAGGTTTAATAAAATATACAATTCTATCCCAGCTCATTTGAAACCTCCTGGAGCTTTGGCACAACTGAGATATGCTGAAGCATTTGATTCTGATTTCTCCCTCTTACTCAGAGAAAGGGATTCTGCCACTCTTGCTGACATGCAAAACGATGCAATTAAGGTGGAGGTGAACATGATTGCTGCTAAGAAATCAAAGATGGCAAAGGCTAAACTGAAAGAAGAAGAGAAACCTTCTACCTCTGCTCCAGAAGATAAGTTTGAAACAATGATGAAGACCATGGAAAAACTGATGGATCGGTTAGCTCTTGGGAATGCCTCTGCTCCTCCAGCACAACAGGAACCTCAATTTAGGAATCCTCAATTTAGAAGACCTCAGAATCAGCAAAGGCCGAGAGAGAACATAAATCAACAGTCAGATCCTCCAGTAAGACCTCCTTTCCAACAAAATTTGGTAGATGAAGAAGATGAACCCGAAATTCCTGAGGAGTCAATCCATTGTCTTGATGAAGAAGTGTCAGGGATTTTCTTGACTAAGGAAGAACATGATGAGTCCAGCATGATTAAATCAGGAGAAGAGCCTTCAGATTTTTTAAAGGGCTATCAGCATGCTATCTTTGAGATGCAAAAGCAGTACAATCTCATAAATAGAAATGTTCCTATTACAGCAAACAAAGCACATCCCAAGAAGGATACCTCAAAGACGGTTGAAGATAAAAAGGAAAACTCAAAGGTTGCTGAAGGTAAGAATGATTCTCCGCCTGTCAAAAGGGATATTCAAATTCCTTCCCCTCCTAAAGAAATTGAGAATACTGCTTCTGTTTTTAACCTTGAGAATGAGATTGCAAAAATTAAGATATCAGTCCCCTTTAATGAAATTCTCAAGGTAGACAAATACAGAAGTAAAATTGTTGAAATACTCAATTCACAACTAGGAGTAGCTGATATCCTAACTGTACAAGAACATAATCCTATTATTTTTTTGGGTCCAAGACTTGAAGATGAACAAAATGAAGAGTTTCCCCCTTTCCACATAAGCATTAGCATTCATGATATGACTCTACGTAATGCTATGTTAGACTCAGGGGCATCACATAATCTCATGCCTAAGGTGATCATGGAAAGACTGGGATTAGAGGTAACTAGGCCATTTAAGGATTTATTTTCCTTTTATTCAAAAAGAGTTCAATGCATTGGTTTGATAAAGGATGTTGTTGTGGGTCTCACACAAATTCCAGCAAAAACAATCCTCATGGACATTATCGTGGCAGACATTCCACCGAAGTTTGGGATGCTTCTTTCGAGATCGTAGGCAGCAAAGATCAAGGGCACAATGCAGATGGATCTTACATATGCTACCATCCCAGTGTTTGGTGAACAAAGGAGGTTGTATCGGGAGACCAGAATGGCCTATATGGTAAGCAGAAAATACAAGCCTCAAAATTTTCCTATTTATTCATTTGATATTGGTCTTGGATCAGCTATCCTTTTTAATGAATCAGTTGGAAGAGAATCACAAGATAAGCTTTCAGAAAATCAGTGTCAAGAAGGGCAGCAAGGAGATGAAAGAGACACCATGGGCTGCTGGTCATTACACTTTGATGGATCAGCAGGAAGAGAAGGGGCAGGAGCTAGGATTTGGATCAATAGTCCAACTAAAGAAAGTAAGTTTCTCTCCTACAAACTAAACTTTGATTGTACCAACAATATGGCTGAGTACGAATCTCTGATTTTAGGCTTAGAAGCTTTGATGAAATTGAAAGCTAGAAACATTGTTGTTTATGGAGATTCTAAACTGGTAATTAAACAAGTAGAAGGTGCATACCAAACCAAGGATGCAAGGATGAGAGCATATAGAAACTTAGTGTTGGAGATGTTGGAAAAGTTTCAAGCCTATTCTTTCACCATCAAAACTAGAGACCAAAACTCTATTGCAGATTCTCTTGTTGTTTCTGCTAGCCTTTTTATTATTCCTAAGCACTCTTCTGAAAATTATGAGGTGGAGGTTCACCATAGACTAGTCATACCAGATAACATCACAAATTGGCAAGTTTTTGAGGATGATTAGCAGGTAAAGAATTTCATTGAATTAAAGGGAGAATTCGAAAACAATCAGATAGATCAATAGAATATGTTAGTAGAGTCAAAGGAAAGCTATGAAGTCTTACAATTACAAAACAACTTGATTCCAAAGGGTCTCATTCCCCTTGAGAAATTATTTGATCAAAACAATGTATTCAAAGCACCAAAATTACAAACTAATGAAGAAGAGGTGGAAAGCTGCAATTTAGGAGACTCAGTTGTGCCTAAGATAGTCAAGATTTCAAAATTTCTTTCAGCTGATATGAAGACTAAATATGTTAAGATGATGAAAAGGTTCATTGATGTTTTTGCATGGAGCTATGCTGACTTGAAACAATATGACTCCTCAATTATACATCATACCATTCCTATTAAGGAGAATGAAAAGCCTTCCAAGCAGAAGTTAAGAAGGATTATTCCTCTTCTTATGCCACTGATTGAAAAATAAGTGAGAAAAATTTTTAATGCTAAAATTATTGTTCCAATCAGATTCTCAAATTGGCTTGCTAATTTGGTACCAGTCAGAAAAAAGAATGGAGAGATCAGAATTTGTATAGACTTCAGAAACCTAAACAAAGCTTCATTGAAGGATAATTATCCTCTCCCTAAGATGGATTTGATTTTGAAAAATATTGTTGGTTCACAAAGGATGTTTATGCTTGATGGTTTCTTACGGTACAATCAGATTCTTGTTCACCCAGATGATCAAGAGAAAACGACCTTCACCACACCATGGGGGACATTCATGTATGCAAAGATGCCATTTGGTCTCATGAACGCAGGAGCCACTTTCCAGAGAGTAATGGATATTGCTTTTGCAGAAGAAAAAGACAAATAAGTGGTGGTTTATCTTGATGACATCACAATTTTTTCAAAGAGAGAAGAAGATCATTTGAAGCACCTTGAAAGGGTCCTGCTGAAGTGTAGAAGGTTTGGTATTTCTCTTAACCCAACCAAAAGTATTTTTGCTTTAACTTCTGGCAAACTTCTTGGTCATATTATTTCTGAAGAAGGAATTAGGATTGATCCTAATAGAGTTAGTGCAATTTAAAAATTAGATCTACCAAGAAGTAGGAAGGAGGTTCAATCTTTTCTTGGAAAGGTTAACTTTGTTAGAAGATTCATTCCTAACTTTGCTGAAGTTGTCAAGAGCATAAAAAAGATGTTAAAAAAGGGAGTGGATTTTAAGTGGACAGCTGAAGCAAAGAAATCATTTGAAGAGATCAAGAAGGCACTTACACAAGCACCAGTACTTATCAGCCCAGATTTTACCAAGGAGTTCCTTATTTTTACATTCGCTTCTGAGGACACAATTGCTGGAGTTCTACTGCAAAAAGGAAGTCAAGGTACTGAACAACCTATTTCCTTCTTTAGCAAGACATTAGCAAATGCTGAATTGAAATATAACATCCTAGAGAAGCAAGCCTATGCCTTGGTGAAAGCAATAAAGGATTTCAGAATTTATGTTTTGCACTCTCACATTGTTGCCTACGTTCCAAATGCTGTTATAAAAGATATTCTTGCACAGGTTGATCCAGATGGAAAAAGGGGCAAATGGATAGCAAAATTGTTAGAGTATGACATTGAGATCAAACCTACAAAGTTGGTAAAGGGTCAAGGCCTAGCTAAATTACTAACACAATCAAATTTGGACTGTCTTGATATTAACTTAAGCACAAAGATCTCAGAAATTTCTAAAAATGAAGAGGAATTGGTCCAAATAAATGAAAAATTCTTGTTGTCAAAATGGTACAAGGATGTAACATTTGTTTTGCAGCATAATAGAGCCCCTGCTAATCTTTCAAAATCCAAAGCTCGATTTGTCAAGTTGAAATCTCTTAGATATTTTGTGTATGACAAAAATTTGTTTTGGAAAGATGCAGGAGGAATATTATTAAACTGCCTCATTAAGGAAGAAGCTGATAAAGTAATTGATGAGTTTCATAAGGGTGATTGTGGAGTACATCACTATTGGAAAGCCACTGCAAACAAGATCTTGAGGTCTGGCTATTTTTGGCCAACTATGTTCAGAGATATCTATAAAAAGGTAGCTACATGTCATGAATGTCAAGTGTTTGAAGGAAAGAGAAAGCTTATGCCACTGCCCTTGGTTCCTATATATGTTGAAGCACCTTTCCAAAAATGGGGATTAGATTTTATAGGGGAAATCCATCCTCCTTCATCAGGTCAGCATCACTGGATTCTCATAGCCACTGATTACTTTACAAAATGGATAGAAGCAGTACCCACAAGGCAAGCAAATGATTCAGTGATTATTTCTTTCTTAGAAAACAATATATTATCAAGATTTGGTTGCCCAATGAAGATCATAACTGACAATGATCAAGCTTTTAAGTCCAAGAGAATGATTAATTTTTGTCATCAGTATCACATTTCTCTTGGAAATTCCACTGCTTATTATCCACAAGGAAATGGTCTGGCTGAATCATCAAACAAGAGCCTTGTAAGAATCATTAAGAAGTTCCCGCAAGAAAATAAAAAATCTTGGCATTTGAAATTGAAGTATGCTTTGTGGGTTGATCGGATTTGTACAAAGAGGTCCATTGGAACATCACCATATGAGCTAGTATACGGAGTTGAAGCCATATTTCCAACATCCCTTGGAGTGCCTATGATGAAGTTGATTCAAGGATTAGAAGAGGAACCAAATGCTGTGCAATGAAGGATCAATCAGCTGATAGCTTTGCAAGAGAAAAGAAATGAGGTGTTTGACAGTCATCAACAAAATCAGAACAGAATCAAGAGAGCATTTGATAAAAAGATCAAAGAAGTTACATTTCAAATCCATGATAAAGTTTTGAAATGGGAAGCTAGAATTGAAGAGAAAGGTAAGCATTGTAAATTCGAAAATTTTTGGAAAGGGCCATATCAAATTTCTTCTTTTCATGGAAATAATACTTACATTCTACAAGAGATTGATGGAAAGCCATATGCTGGAGGACCTGTCAATGGTAGGTTCCTAAAGCATTACTATTGATTAAAATTCTGCCAGTTTCTCACAACATTGTATATACTCGTTTTATCAGTCTTACTTTTGTTACAAATAAATGACAAGCTGAACAGAAAGCTCAAGCCCGAGGTGAAGGCCCATGAAGCTGGAAAGGATGCTCGTCAAGTCAATCTATGTTTTCATAAAATGGACAAAGCACTGGACATACGAGTTCCTAGTGTACTACAGGAGCACACTATCCCAAGTGGAGCCACAATTAGAATCCTACTAGATTTAGATCTCTGAAAAGTCTAGTTAAAGTTTGTTACATTAAATAAGAAGTTAGAAGTGGATTAGGTGTCATTAGAAGTAGATCTCGAGTTTCCCTCATGCTTGAGGAGAAATCTCAATCCGATAGAAGAACTCTATATATAGCTGGAGCAACAATGTAAAAAGGGTTGGAAATTTATTGAAAAAACTCTGATATTTGGCTTATGTAAAGACTCTCTTGAGTAATACAAGTTTAGCTTTGCTTCTCAGGATTCATGAGGGATTTGATATTTCATAATATGTTGTGTTATTCTTTTCCTAATATTTGCAGTGGTATGAATGTGTAATCACTTAGAATTCACTTATAATGCTCTAAATTCCTGTATACATTCATAGATTGTGTGGTCCCATATGTTCTTGGTATGTTCTAAATGTGTTGAATGCTGAATACCCTGACTTCTATGTAAGGTTGAATTCATTGTCATATTGAGATGATGTTGACTCCATAAGCCCAATGGATAGTTACTAAATGTGTTTCCACCATTCATACTTTTACATTTGTTTCACAAGAGTTAGCCATCTTAACTATAATCAAAATCATTAACCCTTTTTGAGAGAGCCCTCTCAAGTCGAGGAGGCTAAGCCTTAGCCTAAAGCAGGTTTGAAATAGTTACTTGAGGTCTACCTGGTCAGCAGCCTTCTAGGGCCTGTTTTTGAGATAACAGTATTGACAAAGGATCTAACTATATAAGGAGGAAAAGATCATTAGGCCAAGGTGTGCAAGTATTGAATATCTTATGAAGTGTTAGATCAAATATGTAGGTTATGGGTTTCTGATGCTTTGCTTGATATAAATTAAGGATGCACCTATGTGGTTGATGATGGATGATGGATCAGGATTATAACGCATGAAATGAATTATCATTATGTGGTTTGATCATGGATAGTCTAGATCTGAATACTATGTTGGCATTATGATACAAGTATTGTCCTTGATGGCAACTCTACAGGTCAACTCTGTTTTGATAAGAGGCTAACAAGGTATTCAGAGGCAATAGCGCAGTGGTACAGAGGATCAGGAAGATGGAACTAAGGTATATTAATCATAATAGAGAAGTTGAAGGAAGAAGATGATGTAAGAGTAGTTTAAGAGATACACGCAGGTTCACTTAGTCCAAGCAACATATACATGCAGGTACTCAGAATAGAAATAGCGTATAACTTACACACGCATTCCCACATAAGGAAAAGCACATACATATTGAAAAGCATGGTTTTGGTACGAGGTATTTGGTCCAAGATATCTTTGGACCATGATATTGACCCTAGGTATTTAGTCCGAGGTATTTGGTTTGTGGTATTTGATCCAAGATATTGGTCCTAAGTGGATTTAGTCTATGGTATTGAGAAAGGCCAAAAACTATATAAATAAGAGAGGATCATAAGGCCAGATGTGCAAGTGAATAAGATTCTAAGGAATACTTCTATCTGAAGTATATTTTGTGTTGCAGGGTTATGTTTGGGACTAGATCTGGAATATTTATGTACACCTTAATTTAAATATTCGATTAGGATCATGAGACCTGAAATGACTTATTCTTGAATGATCTGATATTGGTTGAGGCTAGATTTGATGTTTTGCGTCTGTTTTATTTGTTATCTATCATGATCTGGGTTTGTCTGAAATCTAGAATTGCAGCAAATTTCTGAGTTAATATTTGGAGATCTGTACGCAAGTTCGTATCGGAAAAAGAGCATATACACGCAAGTTCTGTTCTTTCAAGTAGAATATACACGCAAGTTCTGTTCTTTCAAGTAGCATATACAAAAGAAAGGCTTGATGTTCAAAGATGACTTAACTATCTGATCAATATTGTTGATTTATTATTGTTGCTATTTTACTATTGCTTGTCAATGAAGTCTTCTCAGATTTGAATGTAAATCTGAATGCATAAGGAGGTTGATATTTGATTGATTGTATAAGTGAGAAGAAGAATCGTTTTCTATTGCCAGTGTAAAGTTCTATAATTTGATAGTAGATGTTCAATACACTACTAGTTGGTACACTTTGTGATTCAGAATATTTAGAGGTATACATAGGTTGGGCTAAAGGAAGTAGCATATACATGCAAGTTTTCTTTATTGAAGTAGTGTATACAGTGTGAGACATGAATGTTTGAGGTTTCAGTTGGTTCTGAATGTTGATACAGGTTTCTGGGTTCAACACAGTGTTCTGATGACAATGATCTAATTGTTTTAGATTAACTACATGTTGGTTGATGAAGTTTGAGTTTCTAAATTCTTGATGGGTTATTGATGAGTCAAGGTCTTCATATGACTTAATATGTGCCAGGAGCATCCAATATAAAAATTCATGAAACGTGGTCCTTGGTGGAAGAGTCGAGTTTTTTGTAGGCAGGCACCTACGTACTAGTAAACATATTGGCTAGTACAAGAGCTAGGGGGTTGTAGCTCCCTTCGAGTAGAAGCTGGAGAATGAGAGAAGGTTGTAACCTTCTACAGGTAGAAGCCTGTGTACTGGTATGAGTCTGCACAAGTACAAGATTGTAAACATATTTTATTATTATTAAAAGAAGACATAGATGACAACAGCAGGTGGTTTTTACCCACATTGGGTTTCCACCTTAAATCTTGGTGTCCATGTGTGTTGCTTATGTGTAATGGTTTATTATGTTTATACTGCACATGGTTAATGTTTAATGATTGATGAAGTATTGATGCACTGATTAAAGATCAACATATGATGAATTAACTAAATCATAAGTTTACTACGTAAACTCTGGCTGCCTTAAAGACAGTTGCGTGTACACACTAGTTCCCCTCTCTGAAGTAGCGTATATAAATCTAATTATGAAAAAGAAAAATTCTTGATCTAATAATACTGATTCACCCCCGTCCCTAAGTATTATTTTCAATAATTGGAATTAGAGCCAATTTCTTCATAAGAAGCTTGATCGCTTGAAGGATGATCCATCAAGATGAATAATCACAAAAGCATGGGATCCATCAGACCGCTATTCTTCGATGGGAGCAACTTTGTTTATTGGAAAATAAGAACCACAACCTATCTACAATCTCTTGGAACAAATGTTTGGGAAATTGTGTAAGGAGGATATAAATTTCCAACAACAATTCCTACAGACACGGCAGGTAAAAATCAATATGAAACCAATGCCAAAGCTATCAATACTTTATTAAGAAGTTTGATGCAATCAGGGTTTGTGAAAGTCATGCAACTCAAATTAGCCAAAGAGATATGGGACAAAATCATTCAGAGCTACGAAGGAGACTCTAAGGTAAAACATGCTAAGCTTCAAACTCTCAGAATTCAGTATGAAACTCTTAAGATGCATAGTGATGAGAATATAGCTAGTTAGTTCTTATGTATAGATGATGTTGTTAATTGTATGAAGAATATGGGTGAAGAAATAAAGGATGTTACCTTAGTTGAGAAAATTTTGAGATCCTTGTCTGCTAAATTTGAATCAAAAGTGTCCGCCATAAAAGAAAAATAGGATCTCTAGAATATCACTATGATACATCTTCATGGAATCCTAATTGCTTTTCAGATGAGAAAAGGAGGTCCATCAGATATGAGAGAAGCCGCATTTAAAGCTTTAGCAAAAGGAAAAGAAAAGGAAGAACACAATGAATCAAGACACATTTCATAAGAAGAAGATGAAGTAAATTTTGTCAAGAAGCTTCAACAAGGTTCTGGAAGGTTCATATGTAAGCTAACTTTCGAATGCTTTGCTTGTGGTAGAGTCAATCATTATGCTACCAGATGTTCTCATAAAGATAAATATGAAAAAGGGAATAGGAAACAAGTTGTGAATAGAAGGAGTTACTATACTCATGAAGATAGCTATGGTTTATCTAATAGTGATGAAGATGAAACTGGTCAAGATTACAAACTTCTCATGGCTTATGAAAGCGATGATTTTTGGGATAGTTTAGAAGAGGATAGTGATGGTTTATCTAATAGTCATGATTATAAACTTCTCATGGCTTATGACAATGATGATTTTTGGGATGCTTTAGAAGAGGAAAACTTTCATGAAGAAATCTCTAAACTGAAAATCTATTTAGAAGAAAAGAATATGATCATGGATACCTTGACATACCAACTTTCTGAAAAAGAAAAACACAATGAAAAACTAGAATGTGAAATTGTGGGACTATGAAGAGATATTGAGAAAAAAAAATCTCTCAATCTTAGATTTGCTGAAGGATTAGAAACTTTAAATGAAATTATGAAAGTTCAGCGTTCTCCTCTAATAAGGACAGGTCTTGGATATACTAAAGAAGCATCTCAATCACAGAAGCCATCAACCTCCACCAAAAGCTATCTTGATGCAGCAAAGACCAGTGAACAATATGACAATTGTCAAAAAAGGCATAAAGCTGATCACAAAGTAAATCGTACTCAATTTTCTCCAAGGATGAATATCAATATAAGCCACAGCCAACCTCAGGCAAATCATACTCAATTTTCTCCAAAGATGAATATCAATAGAATCTACAATCAACAGGTAAATAGATTTGATAGTCGCAGAAATTTCTTTAATGGGCAATGTTTTTTATGTCATAATTTTGGGCACAAAGCTACTCAATGTGTTGCTTACAAAACCATCATGACTAGAGAAGCATGAAATCAAAGCAATCTAATAGGGATCAAGAGAAGTTCATATAATAAATTTTCTCCTCTTAAAAATGAAATAGAATGCTCAATTTCTAACAACTTTGGTCATGAAGAATCTGAATGCAGGAGAAAATTTCGACAAACACCTCAAAAGGAGAAAACGCCATTAAATCCCAAGATATGGAGAAGGAAATAATCTCAAACAGAAAGATGTGGTATAGCCTTGTATGCAGAAGCACAAGAAAATTAGTGGTACATCAACAGTGGATGCTCCAAACATATGAAAGGTGACAAAGAGAAACTTCACTCATATAATGCCTTAGAAAAGGAAAAGATTGCCTCATTTGGAAATGACACTCCAACTATCATAAAAGGTAAAGGTTTTGTTTTCTTGAAAGAAAAGGTTAAAGCTGGAAATGTTATGTATGTAGATGGTTTAAAGCATAACCTGTTGAGTGTCAGTCAAATGTGTGATCAAGGAAATGAAGTGGTGTTTCGATCAAACGGATGTGTTGTTTGTGAGCTTGATACATGAGAGACCGTGATCAAAGGTACAAGAACTCCAAACAACTTATACATACTCAAAGGAGGACAACAATAGTTCCATCTAAGCAAAAGTGATGAAAATTTGTTGTGGCATAGAAGATTGGGACATCTAAGCTTTTCTCAAATAAGAGAATCATGCAGACTCAATGCTATTCTTGATCTTCCAGATATCAGCATCCCAGAGAATACAACATGTAAAACATGTCAAGTCAATAAACAAACTAGAGTTCACTTCATGGAAAAAGAAGCGTCAGCTAGTAAGCCTCTTGAACTTATCCATACTGATTTATGTGGACCAACAAGGAAAAAGTCACCTCGTGGAGAAGAATACTTTATTTTGTTCATTTATGATTTTCCAGAATGTGCTAGATAGGTATTCTAAAGCATAAATATGAAGCATTTGAAAATTTCCAAGCCTTCAAAGATTTGGTTGAAAATGAATCAGATCTAAAAATCAAATGCCTCAGATTTGATCGAGGAGGGGAATTTATATCGGATGAATTCTTTGACTTTTGTGAACAACATGGAATAAAAAGGGAATTCTCCATTGCAAGAACACCTCAACAAAATGGTGTAGTAGAAAGGATGAACAGAATAGTTCAACAACTGGCTTGAACCATGCTAGATGAATCTAGAACTCCTGCAACCTTCTGGGGTGAAGCTGCATTCGCTGTCGTGACTATTCTCAACAAAGAAAATGTTCAGGTAAATAGCACTCAAACTCCACATGAACTTTATTATGGTAAGACTCCTACTGTAAAATACATTAAAGTTTTTGGAAGAAAATGTTTATCAAAAGGATAGATGAAAAACTTGGTAAGTTTGAACCCAGAGCAGATGAAGGGATTCTTCTTGGTTATTCTTCTAGAAGTAAAGGATATAAATGTTATAATAAAAGAATTGGGAGGATTGTTGAAATAATTGATGTTGTAGTTGATGAAGCAAGCATAAATCCAAAACATATAAAAAAACAGAATATTATGACAATGAGGAAGATGGGTATTACTTTCCCACACCAAATCAAAATTATATTGAAGAAGCGACCAATGAAGCACTAGAAGAAAATATAATGGTAGAAGAAAATACTATGTCCAGGTATGTTCAGAAAAATCATCCAGAAACTCAATTTTTAGGGGAAAGGGAGGTTGGTGTACAAAAAAGAAGAACTATTACAGGGACCTCAAGCTATCTAGCATTACTATCCTCCACTAAACCTCAAAATGTAAATGAAGCATGCAAAGATGAATGTTGGCTCAAGGCCATGGATGAAGAACTTGAGCAAATTGAAAAGAATGAAACTTGGGAATTAGTTCCTAGACCTCATGATAAAAATATTATAGGAACTAAATGGATATTCAAGAACAAGCTAAATGAAAATGGAGAAGTCATTCGAAACAGGGCCAGACTTGTTTGTAAAGGGTATTCTCAACAAGAAGGTATATATTTTGAAGAAACTTTTGCACCTGTTGCCGGACTTGAAACCATAAGAATGTTTCCTGCTCTTTCTAGTTTTCGGAAATTCAAAGTATACCAAATGGATGTAAAATTAGCCTTCCTTAATGGATATTTAGAAGAAGAAGTTTATATTGAACAACCAGAAGGATTCATCCTTGGAAATGATGTAAAACTTGTATGAAAACTAGAGAAGGCTCTCTATGGTCTGAAACAGGCTCCAAGGGCTTGCTATTACCTCCTTGACAAATATCTCCACCAACAAGGTTTTACAAAGGTTCTACAGATAGAAATTTATATACAAAGATTTAAAATGATAAATTGCTAATTATTATTGTTTATGTTGATGATATCATTTTTGGTAGCAATGAAGAATCCATGAGTCAAAATTTTGCTTCAGTAATGCAGCAAGAATTTGAAATGTCCTTTCTTGGTGAACTTACTTATTTTCTTGGTCTACAAGTTCATCAAACTAAAGATGGTATTTTTCTTTCACAAACCAAATACCTCAAGAAGATCTTGAAAAAGTACGGAATGGAAGATTATAAACCTGTATGTACTCCAATGGTAATAGGATGCAGTCTTAGCTCAAATGATGAATCAGCAACAGTACATCAACCCACTTACATATCCATGATTGGAAATCTACTTTATCTAACAAGTACCCGACCTGACATCATGCATGCAGTAGGAATATTTGGAAGATTCCAAGCAAATCCAAAGGAATCACACCTTCAGGCAGTCAAAATAATTTTCAAATATCTTCAAGGAACTCAAGACTTTGGACTATGGTATCCTAGAGATGTAGATCTTACTCTTCATGCAAGATGTAGATTGGGTAGGAAGTGTTGATGATAGAAAAAGCACTATGGGTGGTGCATTCTATATGGGCTCCAAGTTAGTGTCTTGGTTCAACAAGAAACAAAGCTCAATTGCTTTATCTACAGTTGAAGCAGAATATGTGGCTACTGCATCTTGTTGCACACAACTACTTTGGATGAGGCAAACTTTGCAAGACATTCAAATCACGTGTACTACGGCCATCTCCATTCTATGTGATAATACAAGTGCCATCAGTATTTCAAAGAATCTAGTCATGCACTCCAAGACTAAGTACATACCCATCAAGTACCATTTTCTACGAGAACAAGTGCTTGAACAAAAGTTCAAATTGGAGTATGTCCCCTCCAAAGAACAGGTTGCTAATATATTCACTAAACCACTACCCAAAGAAACATTTGAATATCTCAGACAAAATCTAGGAGTTGTTGTTGCATCATCCTGCTATTAAATCAAGTTTTTCAGAGGAATTTTACTACACGCTGGTTTCATGTAGTATATGTGCAGGTACACGCGGGTTGCCTTGGTTGAAAGCGCATATATGTTTTTCTAATAAGAAAAACAATGATTGCACAGGTTCAAGGGGAGCGTTCACATTCCACATTGTTGGCATTATGGTTGTTGAACTTAGCTATTTCTTAGTTGCATTAATCATTAGTGTGATATACCTTCTTTTGTCATGGTCTATATTTCAATGACTTCTATCGGTCATATGATGTAATTTATTTCCCCAATATCCTTGGGATGGATGATGTAATAATTGTTGTATTTTTTTCATGTATAAACTTTGGTATATCCCCACTTGGTTGGGTGATTTATGTATGTATGTGTTCGTCGTCATAGGGAGGTCATACTCACTTTATTGAGTTCTAGTGTCATGTTATTATATTGAATCATCTCTCTATAGACTTGGCATGTACTCAGGGGGAGTATGGATAGCATCATGAAAAGGAGGAGAGTAGAGTGGTCTGCCCTTTTCCTTTGATGTCAAATGGGGAGAGTATTTTGGTATTTTGGTGTTGTATGGTATCTCTAACAGTCTTTACAGATTGTAGTGGTCAACACCATCATGGTTTCCATCAAGTCCAAAGGGGGAGATTGTTGGCATTATGATACAAGTATTGTCCTTGATGGCAACTCTACAGGTCAACTCAGTTTTGATAAGAGGCTAACAGGAATATTCATAGGCAGTAGGGCAGTGGTACAGAGGATCAGGAAGATGGAACTAAGGTCTATTGATCAGAATAAAGAAGCTGAAGGAAGAAGATGATGTAAGAGAAATTTAAGAGATACACGCAGGTTCACTTAGTCCAAGCAGCATATACACGCAGGTACTTAGAACAAAAATAATGTATAACATACACACACACCCCATAGAAGGCAAAGCATGTACATGTTGAAAACCATGGTTTTGGTGCAAGGTATTTGGTCCATGGTATCTTTGGACCATGATATTGACCCTCGGTATTTAGTCTGAGGTATTCAGACTATGGTATTTGATCCAAGGTATTGGTCCTAAATGGATTCGGTCTATGGTATTGAGAAAGGCCAAAAACTATATAAAGAAGAGAGGATCATAAGGCAAGTGAATAAGATTCTAAGGAATACTTCTATCTGAAGTATATTTTATGTTGCAGGGTTATGTTTGGGACTAGATCTGAAATATTTATGTGCACCTTGAGTTCAATATTGGATTAGGATCATGAGACCTAAAATGATTTGATCTTGAATGATTTGATATTGGTTGAGGCTAGATCTATTGTTTTACGTTTGTTTTATTCATTGTCTATCATGATCTGGGTTTTTCTGAAGTCTGGAATTTCAGCAAATTTCTAAGTCAATATTTGCAGATCTATACGCAGGTTCGTCTCGGAAAAAGAGCATATACATGCAGGTTCTGTTCTTTCAGGTAGTGTATACAAAAGAAAGGCTTGATGTTCATATATGACTGATCTATGAGATCAGTATTGCTGATTTATTGCTGCTGCTATTTTACTGTTGTTTGTGAATGAAGTCTTCTTAGATCTGAATGTAAATATGAATGCATAAGGAGGTTGATATTTGATTGATTGTATAAGTGAGAAGACGTGTTTTCTATTGCCTGCCTGTGTAAAGTTCTGTAAGTTGACAATAGATGTTCAGTACACTACTAGTTGGTATATTTTGTGATTCAGAGATTTTATGATTCAAAATCTTTAGAGGTATACATAGGTTGGATTGAAGGAAGTAGTGTATACATGTAGGTTTTCTTCATTGAAGTAGCGTATATAGTGTGACATATGAATTTTTGAGGTTTCAGTTGGTTATGAATGTTGATACATGTTTCTGGGTTTAGCACAACATTCTGATGATAGTGATCTGATTATTTTAGATTAACTGCATGTTGGTTGATGATGTTTGAGTTTCTAAATTCTTGATGGGTTATTAATGAGTCAAGGTCTTCATATGTTTTGATATGTGCCAGGAGCATCCAGTATGAAAATTCATGAAACATGGTCCCTAGTGGAAGAGTGGAGTTTTTTGTAGGCTGGCACCTATGTACTAGTAAACATATTCTCTAGTACGAGAGCTAGGGGGTTATAGCTCCCTTCGAGTAGAAGCTGGAGAACAAGAGAAGGTTGTAACCTTCTATAAGTAGAAGCTTGTGTACTGGTATGAGTCTGCACCAGTACAATATTGTAAACAGATTTTCTTATTATTAAGAGAATACAGAGACGACATCAGTAGGTGGTTTTCACCCACATTGGGTTTCCAACTTACATCTTGGTGTTCATGCGTGTTGCTTATGTGTAATGGTTTATTATGTTTATATTGCATATGGTTACTGTTTAATGATTGATGAAGTACTGATGCACTGATTAAATATCGACATATGATGAATTAATTGAATCATAAGTTTATTGCATAAACGTTGGTTGTCTTAAAGATAGTTCCATGTACATGCTAGTTCCCCTCTCTAAAGTAGCATATATAAATCTAATTATGAAAAAGAAAAATTCTTTATCTGATAATATCGATTCACCCCCCTCTCAGTATTATTTCCAACATACTAATGCCTGTTTTATTCTGTAAATGTTATGATCTGGGTATGACTAAAGTCTGGAATATCTGAGAATTTTTTTAAGATAGTATTTGCAGATCTATACGCTTGTTCTCTTTGGTAAAAGCACGTATACACGTTGGTTAGTCACATCCAAGTAGTGTATACATTATGAAATATGATATTTGAAGTTGTAGTTGGATCTGGTTGTTGTTGCAGAGATCTGGGTTCTGCTTTGTGTTCTGGTGATAGTGTTCTAAAAGTTAAGATTGATTGATTGTGATCTGCTTCAATGATGATGGGTTGTCAGTGATTGATTGATTCAATTGTGGTTGATTCATAAATTGATTGATGTAGCTGTATTTGATGGTTGCATTGTAGTTGTGATTGATTTTGAGCTTTAATATTGTTGATGGGTCCAGTATGAAAATTGGATGAAACATGGCCTTCAGATTGTGGTGTTGTGTTCTAGGAGTATCTAGTCTAAAAATTTATAAAACGTGGTCCCTGGAGGAAGAGAGAAGGTTGTAGTCTTCTGTAGGTCGACACCTACATACTGGTAAACATGTCGTCCAGTACAAGGGCTAGGGTGTTGGAGCTCCCTTCCAGTAGCAATTGAAAAATGAGTGAAGGTTGGAGCCTCTTGTAGGCTGGCACCTACGTACTAGTAAATGGATTGGATAGTACAAGATCCAGGGGGTTGGAGCTCCTTTCCAATAGTATTTGGAAAAAGAGTGAAGGTTGGAGCCTTCTGTAGGTCAGCGCCTACGTACTAGTAAACGAATCGGCTAGTACAAGAGCTAGGGGGTTGCATCTCCCTTCCAATAGAAGCTAGAGAACAAGAGAAGGTTGTAGCCTTCTATAGGTGAGTGCCTACATACTAGTATGAGTTTGCACCAGTGCAAGATTGTAAACAAGTTTTTCTTATATTAAAAGAAGACAGTAGCAGGTGGTTTTTCTCCCGCATTGGGTTTCCACCATAAATCTTGGTGTTCATGTGGGTTCCTTATGTGTGATGGTTTGTTCTATTATTAATGCACATGGTTACTATTTATATGGTTAATGAAGTACTTATGCACTGGTGAAAGATCAACATATGATGAATTAACTAAATCATAAGTTTGTTGGATATACACTAGTTGCCATAAATACAGTTGCGTGTACAAGCAAGTTACCTTACTTGAAGTAGCGTATATAAATTAGAGTATGAAAAGAAAAAGTTATTGATTTGACTAATATTGATTCACCCCCATCTCAATATTATTTCCAACAATTGGTATCAAAGAAGGTCCTTTGGTAGAAGCTTGACTGCTTGATGGAGATCCGTATAAACAATGGGAAAGAAGCTAAAGAAGAAAGTGCCTCAGAAAAAGAAGACATCTCAAAGGAACAATAGTAGCAGGAGAGACAATCGGCCATTAGGTTAAAGCAAGTATTCAGATTTAGAATCAGCTCAGATTGAAGATGAACAAGCAAATGAAGCATCAAGTACAAATTTTTGGTCTTCTAGTGATACCTTTATTTGTTCATGCAATATTGAAGATATTGGAAATGATCGTGAAAGAAACATAGAGGAAGAAGTTAAAAGACTCGCAGATAAAATCAAAGATCAACAAGATCTATTCAAAAAAAGGAAGTGTGCCTTCAAAGAATAAATTACGAGATTAAAAGCTCAGTTGGAAGAAGGAAACAAAGTAAGGAAGAAATACAAGGAAAAGGAATATCAATGTCAAAAGCTACAGGATGAAGTGACATCATTAAGAAATTAAGTAAATGAAAAAAGTACAATAATCAAGAGACTTAAAGATAGATTTAGTTACTATGAAAGTCTTGAAGTTAAGATCCTCTCTCTAAAAGAAGATCTTGAAAATAAGTAGAATGAAGAACTACCTCAAGTAGATGAAGAACAAGAAAATGAGATTCTCAGATTAGGGCAACAAGTGGAAGAAGGAAGAAAGGCTAAAGAAATCTTGAAGAAGCAATATCTGGAAAAGGAATAGCAATATCAGGTTGAAGTAAAATCTCAAAAGGTAAATTAGAAGAAAAAGATAAACTATTACCATTTCAAGATAGTACTAAGATTTTGGATAGTATTCTTAGTAGTCAAAGGTCTCCTACCATCAAAACGGGTCTTTGTTTTCATGAATCTGTTGAAGGTGAATCTAGCTCACAAGATGAGGCAAGGAACTCTATTGCAAAATCTGAAATGCTCATCAAGGAGATGAGAGGTCAACCCCATCAACAACCAAGGAAAGAAATTCTTGAAAGAAAATCTTTTACTCCTAACTCTGGAAGTGATAGTCAGTTATTTCCTCTGATGAATAATGTTGAATGTTTTATATGTCATAATTTAGGACATTTTACAACGAGATGCAGAAATAGAATGGTTCAAGACCATCACACAAAAAGATCATCAACTTCCAGGTACTTTAAGGGATATTGTTTTTCTTGCAATATGTTTGGTCACAAATCCATTGACTGCTATATAAGGAATATGAAACATGTAAGATGTTATGCATGAAACAAGTTTGGACATATAGCAAAGGAATGCAGGAGAAAATTTAAGGCACCATACCAAAAGGAGAAAACGTCATCACACTCAAAGATATGGAAGAAGAAGGAAGTGCAGTCAGAAAGATGTGGCATAGCACAGTGTACAGACATAACAGACTCAGGGGGAGCTGAAAGTGTGAAAATTCAATGTTTTAAATCTCATACGCAAGTTTCATGAAGAAAATTCATGTATATACATGAGTTCGAAGCTGCACAGTCGGGTATATGTTGGTTTGAGGAAAAAACAGTGGGACAGACTCAGGAAAAGGGGTCTGATATGGTTCAGTCAATTGTCGGCTTTGTTTGATGATGGTTACAATCTGCTGATGATATGTGGAAATGTGTTGGTTCTAACAATATGTTAAAAAGTTGATGTATATCTGATTGCTGATGATGCCTTGATGATTCTTACTAATATTTCCAATGATTAGATCTGACAATGAATAGTTTGCATAGGTTCAGGGAGAGCATATGCTTCTAATAATGCATTGTTGGCATTATGTTAGAAGATATTAGTACATGAAGGTAATTATATTGCTTGATTCAAGTGACTTGTTTGATGATGGACATATACAGGCCATTAATCTTGATGCCTATGACAGATGTTGATGGTGCAAATCATATATGGTGTATGATAGTTTTTGATGACTATCATGGTCTTGTTTATATTGTTGGTTCTTGTTATAAATTTCATGTATATCATTTGATGTAAAGGTCATGAAAAGACTTAATGTGTAATCCCACAATGCATGGGAAGGATGATGTAATAATTTCTATTTCAGTCATGTATAAACATTTGGTATATCCCCACTTGGTTGGGTGGATGAGTCAAAATTTGTGTATCCCCACTTGGTTGGGAGATTGATGTACGTATGATTCATTGATTTTAGGAAGGTCATACTCACTTAGTTGAGTTATAGAGTCATGTTATTCTTTTGAGAAATATTTTTTGTATACTTTACATGTGCTTAGGGGGAGCATGGATAGTTTAGTGCATCTTGTCATGTACAAAGGGCGAGCTTAATCAGAGAATTCATCATGTACTCAGGAGGAGCATGGATAGCATAATGTATATCAAAGGGGGAGAATATCTTGGTCCACCCTTTTCCCTTGATGTCAAAGGTGGAGAGTGTCTTGGTGTTGTTGTTTCCATCAAGTCCAAAGGAGGAGATTGTTGGCATTATGATACAAGTGTTGTCCTTGATGGAAACTCACTCAGATGACTATTCACAGTGCAACAGGTTAACTTACAGATTAGACTCTAGAGATTGAAGAAAGAGAGTGGTTTAAGAAGTATACGCTAGTTCACTTTGTCCAAGAAGCGTATACACGTAGGTTAATAGAAAAAAAGGAGCGTATACATATACATGCACTGCCACAGGAGGAAAAACAGGTACATGTTGGAAAACCAATATTTTGGTCCAAGGTATTTTCCAAGGTATTTTGGTCCAAGGTATTTGGTCCGAGGTATTTGGTCTGAGTATTGACACTAGGTATTTTGTCCAAGCTATTCGTCCTAAGTGGTTTTGGTCCAAGGTATTGACAAAGGATATAACTATATAAGGAGGAAAGGATCATTAGGCCTAAAATGAATTATTGAATATCTTATGAAGTGTTAGATCAAATATGCAGGTTATGGGTTTCTAATGCTTTGCTTGATGTGAACTAAGGATGCACCTATGTGGTTGATGATGGATGATCGATCAAGATCATAAGGCCTAAAATGAATTATCATTATGTGGTTTGATCATGGATAATCTAGATCTGAATACTAACACATGTTTTATTGTGTAAATTTTATGTTCTGGGTATGGCTAAAGTCTGGAATATCTGAGAAGTCTTTTAAGATAGTATTTGCAGATCTATATGCTCATTAATTTTGGTAAAAGTGCATATACACGCTAGTAATCACATCCAAGTAGCGTATACATTATGAAATATGATATTGGAAGTTGCAGCTAGATCTAGTTGTTGTTGTAGAGTTCTAGGTTCTGCTTTGTGTTCTGATGACAATGTTCTGAAAGTTAAGATTGATTGATTATGATCTGCTTCAGTGATGATGGGTTGTCAGTGATTGATTGATTGAGAGATTGATTGATGCAGATGTATTTGATGGTTGTATTTCAGTTGTGATTGATTTTCAACTTCAATATTGTTGATGGGTCCAATATGACAATTAGATGAAATGTGGCCTTCAGATTGTGGTGTTGTGTTCCAGGAGTATCCAGTCTGAAGATTTATGAAATGTGGTCCCTAGAGGAAGAGAGAAGGTCGTAGCCTTCTATAGGCTAGCACCTACATACTGGTAAACATACCGATCAGTACAATAGCTAGGGTGTCGGAGCTCCCTTCGAGTAGCAGCTGGAAAATGAGTGAAGGTTGGATCCTTTTGTAGGCTGGAACCTACATACTAGTAAATGGATCATCTAGTACAAGAGCCAGGGGGTTGGAGCTCCATTCTAGTAGCAGCTAGAAAATTATTGAAGGTTGGAGCCTTATGTAGGTCGGCGCCTACGTACTAGTAAATGGATTGGCTAGTACAAGAGCAAGGGGGTTGTAGCTCCATTCCAGTAGAAGCTAGAGAATGAGAGAAGGTTGTAGCCTTCTGCAGGCGGGTTCCTACATATTGGTATGAGTCTACACTAATACATGATTGTAAACAGGTTTTTCTTATATTAAAAGAAGACAACAGCAGGTGGTTTTTGTCTTGCATTGGGTTTGCACCTTAAATCTTGGTGTTCATGTGTGTTCCTTATGTGTGATGGTTTGTTCTATTATTACTACACATGGTTACTGTTTATATGGTTAATGAAGTACTGATGCATTGATTAAAGATCAACATATGATGAATTAATTGGATCATAAGTTTGTTGGATATATGCTGGTTGCCTTAAATACAGTTGCATGTACACGCGAGTTACCTTAATTGAAGTAGCATATATAAATTAGAGTATGAAAAGAGAAAGTTATTTATTTGACTAATACTGATTCACCCCCCCTCCCCCAGTATTATTTCCAACAATTACCACAATATTCCACCTAATTCGATCCATAGTTGGAGAGAATTCAAGAAGTTGTTCTTGGATAAATTTTCCGATGAAAAAGTTCCCAATATGTTAATCAAAGAACTTGGGAATATTAAGATGGGGGACAAGGAAAAATTTAAATATTTTAATCAAATATTTACCCACATGTTGAATAAGTTTCCCATAGATTTTCAACCACATGATTCCATCAATAAATATTATTACATAGTTGCCTTTCCTACTAATATTTCAATGTTTTTTAAAAGAGTTGCAAAGGATACATTGGCTTTGAACCTTGTAGAAGCGATTTCTATTGAAAATACTTGTGTTCTATTATAGCTATTAAATATACTGAAGATTATAAAGACTCTAAAGATAGTGGTAAGAAAACTCAAGCCTCTTCCATTAAAGAGAAAGAGAAATATTCTTTGGATATGGAAAGCTTGGCTAAGTATTTGGAGTTCCTCACTAATGAATTATATGAGTAAAGAGAAAGTGAAGTGAGGCATCCACCAATATTAAGTCTTTCAAAATATATTTATTTAAGAAGAATAACACTAATGAACCAGTCAAATCTACATAAAGCTCAAATGTTGTGTTTAATATTTAAAGTCTAGGCATGAAAAACTATTTCACTTTCCATCAAGAAAGGAATTCAAAAAAAACATGTCCACAATGGAACAAAACATGAAATCTATGATGACCAACTCGTAGATACTTTGTTAGAAAAGGAGCAGTCTAAGCAAAGTGAAGAAGCAAATGAACCTATCATGGGAAAGGAAATTTCATGTGATGGTCATTTAGTTAATACATTTGGTATCATATATAATTCTGATAAGAAAAGTGTTCATGAATCATGAGTGAGTGAAGCTCCTCCCTAGAAAACAAATGAGCGATATAATTTGAGGATCAAGGGATCGATTTCTGGGAAAGAACTTAAAAGACAATTATTGAGAAGGATTCTACCACCTACTAATCTTGCTCAAAGTTTGCAGAACATGTTTGGAAGTGATCTTCCTCCTAAGAATGATTCCATGAATAACATGAATAAGTTCATCACTCTTGAAGGTTCCAACAAAGTTACACCAGTGGAAACTTTAGCACATCCTGTTAAGAATGAAAGTATTGATTACAACATTATTGAGGATATGAAAAGAGCTCATGCTAATATTTCATTCTTTGAGCTCACAAAGATAGCATGAAAATGTGAACTGATAATCCAAGCATTTGAATTGCAACCTCCATTAGGTAATGAAGCTTTTTCTCCTTAGTTATTTCTGGTAAGTCTCTTGGTATTCTCAAGTTCATAGGTAATGTTGTTAATTTGAATACTAACATTCTTTGCCCCACTTTTCTCTTAATGTCATAAATCTTTAATTATAATGTCCATAATATCCTCATTGATTTAGGTGCATATGAAAATGTTATTCCTTTATCTATCACTAAGAAAATTAAGCTAAATTGGAAAAGATTGATGCATAGGTCATACAACTAGACAAATCATTGTTCCAAGCCATTGGTGAACATAAAAATCTTATTGTCCATTTATAATCAGAGTATAGAGTTCACCAATGAATTAACATTGTTATTGTGGACATTCTGGAAGCCTATGGTTCACTTATGAGTAGAGATTCATCCAATACACGATATGGATATTTTTCAACAAACTAGATACATTTATGGCTTCATTACAAGGGTAGAAAAAATCAGATTCGAGTGGAAAGGAGAATTATATGAGACATACCATGACACGACTTGAGGGACATAATGGGCTAGTCGAATTTGCAAACATCATCTTTGGAAATTGTTTTTTAGAGGTTCATCACAAGTGTTATCAAGCACAACCTTCACCTGTTCCATATGATACAAAGTTGGAGCTCCTTCTGTGTAGCCCAACTAGTTCTAATGAATTTTGTAACATAGATGTACATAATACTAGGGTTGGAAATAGATCAATAGCTACTAATATGTGGACCTTAAATTTCATTGGTTCTAATAACCAAGATGGTTCTGAAGCTGGTTGCAGTCTTATTGACCCTCAAAATAAAAGGTACATTTTGTCATGTCGATTGGAGTTTGAGTGCATGAACAACAAAGCCAAATATGAATTACTCATGTTGAGATTAAATAAATCCCTAAACCTCAAGGTAGAGGTACTTAAGGTAATTGGTGATTCATAGGTTATTAGCCATCAGGTATGGAATACCATTCTTTGTGTTTCACCTGGTTTGAAAAACTACCAACAAGAGGTATAGTGACTCATTTCTTTATTTAAAGTATTTAATATTAGCTTTATTCCTAGAGTTTGTAATTCTTACATAGATACATAAGCGAATGTAACTGCTAGAGTGTCAGCATTAAAGTATGGTTTTCTATAGAAATGATTTATAATCCATTTTTTCCTAACAATGTAACTAATTTGTGTGTATATAATGATGACCACCAGATACTTCACTTGATGGACAATGTTGATGTTTTTAAGGATGTGTATTGAAGAAGATGAGCACGAGAAGGATTTACAAGAAGTGACTCAAGCATCAAAGGGGAATCCTATGCCCAAGGGTGTGGTGTCCCTTAAGAAACTTTATGACCTGTAGAACCATTTCATAGGACTAGTGAAATCAAAGACTCAGAGCTCATCATTGTCCTGTGAAAAAGTCAATCTAGGAAACAAAGAATATTCGAAGTATGTGAACCATGGTACGTGTTGTTTCCTTAGGAACAACATGATTCTATTCAACTTTTTAAACAATATCAAGATGTACTTGCATGGATGTATGATGATCTAAAGACTTATGACACATGCATAATTTAACATTTCATTCCTATCAAGGAAGCGATGAATCCATTTCAACAGAATCTAAGAAAATTTCATCTAACACTTGAACCCCTGATTCAAAAGGAATTAAGGAAATTGTTGGATGCTCAGATCATTTTTAAAGTTTGAAATTCTACATGGATTTCCAACCTGGTTCCTGTTAGGGAAAAGTCTAGTAAGATCCACCTATGTGTCAATTTTCATAACCTTTACTAAGCTTCAAATAAGGAAAATTACTCTTTGCCATCTATGGATCGGATAAACTAGGTAGTATCTAGATAGGAAATGTTCTCGCTACTGGATGGATTCTACAGGTGTTGTGGGTGAAACCACCCTAGTGCTTTGGTTGAGAACCCCAACATAGTAGAGGGAAAACCACAATAAGAAATGCTCAGGAAATCAACCAAAATGCTTATTCTACTAAACTATGTAGGGGTGTCCTTACCCGAATGTCCTTCATTTGGGTAGATTGCACAGGGCGCAAACCCTCCGCTTCTCCTCATGTTCTTGAAACTTGAAAATTATTCAAATGGAACATACACACCAATAGAAACATAAAGCATGTCCATGATATTAACTTTAAATCATATAAATGAATGACTAATTATACATCAATATAAGATTCATAAATGAATTCCAACATAACTTGATGCATAAACACATTTAATATCGGAAACAGAACAACATTCTTTTTATTGAAGTTACGTACAAGTAAAGTGGAGAAATATGACCTGAGTCCTTCTTCGGCTCCAAGCGGAACCGTCCTCTGGATCCGTCCTTTCCTGACCTTCAACAATCTTCCTCCATCACCAGTACAAGGATATCTCAAGCAAGATGAATGATATCTATAACAAGGAAACAAGGGTTTCCTGAAGCTTTGGGGAGTGCAGGAGGCACAAGTATTCGTTACACTCGATCAGGGATAATCTCACTATATATCAATATCTTATATCCTCTCCCTTAAGGCCATCCCATGGAGGTTTATTTATACTTCTACAAATTAGTTTTTTCAATTGGGAAACACTTGGGCCATAGGCAATAGGAGGTGAGTAACAGGTAAAACCCATGAACTCCACTCGAAATTAAGGAAATTTAAGTTTTCTAATTGTTTTAACATATGTATGCAGCTTGGGTATCTGCTGACCCACGTGTACATGCTTTTATCATAGGGAAAAGTAGCGTATAGGGAATAAAACATTGTTTTTAGATTTTGGACCAAGTCTGGAAGGAAGGGTTTCCCTAGGCCATAATAAGAGCATCAGATCTACCATGAGTGGTAAATGGTGCTATAATATATGCCCCATAATATATGAGGTTAGAAGGGATAGCTGATGGCTAAAATGTATTGAGTGTATGGAAGGAATCATGCCAAGAATGAGGAGGAGTTTTCCAGAAGTCATCATACCAAGCCATTGAAAGAGATTAGAAAGAAACTGTTGTCTAAGGTAGGGATACACATGCTCATAAATAATAAAGCATGTCCACATGCCAAGTACAATGGCAGATCCAATATGCATACAAGTATAAAGAAACTGAAAATACATAATGGATCATCTGTTCATAATCAAGAAAGTACATGTCTGAATATCACATATAAAAAGATGATCAATGATGTTGAAGTATGAAGCTGATCACTGATCCAAATAGTACCAAATGAACATGATGGAATAAATGGTACTACACTGCAACTTGGGTGCTAGCATATAAAATGCCACTGTAAGGAACTACAACATATAATGTGGATGGTGTGAACTAGTAGAAATAGGAGCAACTGACAAGTGAACCAAGACATCCTAATGCAAACTCGAGGCCTTCACCGACCGCTTTGGTACATTTCTACACAATGGGAATGAATGATATGAAGTCAACCATGTGAGAAATAATTTGATTACTGATGTATACTGTTAACAAACACAAGACTACTCATTGATAATGATGATGAGAGTCAAGGTACTTAGTACAATCTAACAAGTGTGAATAAATGAGCTCCAGTCGAACACTTGAAAGAA
>APFE030548684.1:0-31682 GCA_000404065.3 Pinus taeda
ATTAAGTTTAATATTTTATTTCTAGAATTAAACAAAATTAGATACATCTAAATAAATAACATTTAGAATAAAACTAATGGTTATTGAAAAATATTATTTGCGTGAATGAATTCCTATAAATAACTAGGGTTACATAAAATAATAATTCCTATAAATAAATAACTAGGGTTACATAAAATGATAATGGGATGTTATTAAATATGAATAATTTTATAATCAAGTAAATCACCAACTCTAGGAAGTGAGTATCGGTCCTTTACCATAATATTATTCAATGCACGAAAGTTCACACACATGTCGTGTTCCATACTTCTTTGGCACCAAAATTATAGGTGACCCACATGGCTAAGTAATTGGTCAGATGAATCCCTTATCTAAGAAATCTTCGATTTGTTTTTTAATTTCAATACTTTCCATCATTGACATCATGTACATGCCAATGTTAGGAAGAGGAAAATCTTGCTGCAACTAAATTTGATGTTGGAATCCTCTCTTGGGAGGCAATCCTTTGGGTTCCTAAAACATCTCGTCATATTGGTTAACAACCTCGACAAAGTCAGATTTCAATCCTGAATCACAACCTTGAAAATTTTTATTATCAACATCTTTCTTAGGTTTGATCATTAGAAGCAAAATAATCTTGCTAGAGTTAAAAAGTCTCTTCATTTTCCCCACATTCACAAGTGACAGGTTTAGCTTTTTGCAATGGGCTCTAACAATGTACTATACACCATATTTAAACAAATGGTATTTGTTTTCATGGTAATGGAATATAGCTTTTATGTCATAAAAGTATGGGCTTTCGAAAACAATACCACATATGTCTAATGGCACCACATCAAGCTCTACCTCATCTATGAAGTTTGCAGTAATGGCAAATTTCAGTTTACACTTTCTAATTACTTGAAATTGTGCATTATCACACACAAAACCTGAAGGATAGGGCCTATGATGTGGAATTGTTTCCCAATTCGAACTTTTGACAATATTTTTAGAGTTGAGATTGGCTTGAGAGCCACTATCGAAAAGAGTGTCAATCTTGTTATGTTTTGAGATTACCCAGATATGGAAAAGTTATATCCTCTTCTTTTCATTTGTATTTTCATTGTGATTATTTGAAGTACTAGTGCGAGCAATGTAGTCCCTACCTCTGATTCCCATGTCTGTGATTTTGGTTTCATCACCCGAATTAGATCCTAAATCTTTTTGAGTGGTTGCAACTGTCTTTTGTTTTCCTTTATTGTTAAACTGGTTGGGCTTCATCTCAAGATGAAGCTTACAACAATGGTCTTCATCATGACCCTCCTTGGAATAATGCTTTCATGTTAATTTTTCTCCATCCTTCTTAATGGATGCCTTCTTCTTTCCTTTCCCTTTGAATTTACCGTTTCCTTTGTCCCCACTTTTAAATGGATTTTTTCTACCCTCTTGTGAAATGAATTTCCCTCTTGATTCAATATGTGTTTCGTGAGAACAAACCTCATCTAAACTTGTAGTATTAAACATAATGATAGTATTTCTTAAATAACTAAGTAAAGACCCAATATATTTCAACATTCCCTTGGGATGACAAATCTACACCTAATATCATTGATCTTCTTCTAATCTCTTGGGTGTAACTTTTCACACTTTGACCTTTTAATTGCCTAAAATTTTCCAATCTATAATAGCCTTATGCATATAAGCTAATGGATAAAACTATCTTCTAAGTGTAGCAATAAAATCAATCCAAGAGGTTGAGACCCTACCATGATTTTTTATTTCCTCTTGTGTTTCGGCTTCCCACAAAATTAGTCTTTCATTTTCCAACCTTAATGAAGCTAACTAAATCTTTGTTTCATCATCCTTGATGTTTTGAATCTTGCAATATACTTCAAGTTGAGGAACCCAATTATCTAGTGTTTCAGCATTAACATCATAGTTATACATAGGAAAATCAAATTTACTATCAAGTTTTAACAAGGGAGTTTTACCATGTTCCTTTGGCGTATGTGGAGGTGTTTGAGTAAGGGTTGTTGTGGAAGGGGATCAAGATGAAGGTGAGTATGGAGGTGAAGATGATGCTGGAAAATATGGTTGTTTTTCACCATTCCCTTTTGAAGGCTTGCCCTCATCTCCTCCCTTTCCTTCAGAAGAACCCTCGCCTTTTGAAGGGTTGGAGCTCTCACCCTACAATATTGTGTTTATCTCTTTGCAGAGAAATTTTACCATCCCAATCATATCAAAGAATGATTTTCTGAAATCCTTCTCATCATTTGGCATGTTAACAGGTCCTCTTCCATGTGACATGCTCACTAAAGCTTCAGGTACAAGTTGAGGTGAAATTTGTGGTGGATATTGTGGTAAATGTGCTTTCCTTATCCTTGTCCCAACTTGAGAACCTGCACCCACAAGGTTTCCTTCTTGTCTCTTGAGATTGGATGTTGTAATCATCAGAAACACTTGAAAAGAAATAAATCCTCACAACAACAAACAACCTAGGCTCTGCTACGAGACATGATCTATATATGAAATTGCTTGAGGTTTATGTAAATTTCAAGTCATTCAATTTGAGTTTTGAGGCTCTTATGTTAAATTCATAATCACATAAAACATGAATTTAATCATCATAATTTCTAGAGTAATGCATAAAATTCCACCATAATAATAAACACAAAACAAGAAGTGATGAAGGAGTTTACCCTTCCTGGGCTATGTCTCCTACTCCAGCTTCCAATGCTTTGGTATATATCATTACACTCATAACAATAGTGACTAGAACATCTTGCAGTCCTCAAATGGTTTCAAAAATAGCTCGATTGGCTTCATATTTGTCCAAAACCCCTATTTAACCTTTTTCTGCACCCAAAAGTACCAAAAACGGAGAAAGTTATGCCTCTTTCTCTCTTTTCCCAAAATATATAGCTAAGCTACCCACAATTCAACCCAAACCTGGCTCGCGGTCCCCGAATGTGGAAACTACCCACTAAACCTTACACAATTGTCACTTAACATGTGAATTTGTAAGACGAATAAGGGCACCTTTAAGCCCCCAATCCCTTAAATTCCAGCCACATGGAACCATATGACTGGGTTGGGTGCCAAAGTTTGGGGCTCTTATTGGCTGGCCCTATTCTACACCCACACTTGTTCTTATGGGGTCCCATAGAACCTGGGGCTAGGCCCCTCTATTGGAGGTCTTCTCATGATGATCACAACCTATTAGGATTGTCACATGGTGGATTTAGGGCGTGGTTTGGAATGGTGTGGCTAAGGTCAATGGTTTCAAAGCCTGACGATTAGCAACTCGTCATAAGGGTGCGATTAGAAGTTAGGCCCGATGGTCATGGCCATAGTCTCTACTTGAACCATTCACATGGTGGAGGTTATATTGGTGTTTATGCTGTGTTAATACCGCGTGGTCCAAAGAAATTTAAATAACAAATGTGCCATTCATAAAACAAGAAACACACGTGGCTCAATGGTGGAGGTTGCTGTTAGCTTGGATGAGGTTTGGTGTTCGACTTTCCTAGAGGTGCATAGAAAGCTTAAACTATTTTTGTTGCCACTAAGGGGCCACGTGGCAGCCTCAGGCTCAGCTACATGGCAGCATGTAGTTGTTCCAAACTTCCACAATCATCTTCCAATAAAATTCGACCTAGTTAGAGTGAGTAGAAACTTGCCAAGTATCATGTTGCTATTGCCCCATGGAACCCAGTCACCCTACCAAGTCAACATACTAAGTCAGCTGTACATACTTCTAACTAGGCAGCCCTGCACTACCCTTTTTTTTAATTTAGCTATTTCTATAATCGATCAAAACTCAGTTGTGGGAGCATACGACATTCGTTTTCTACATAACATGTTATGTCGGATTCATAATGATGAGATCTATCCATTAGTTTCATTTTCGAGCCATTCAGAAAAATTTCATTGTTGAGCATATTTTTGAGCTCTAGGTCAGCAGTTAAAAAAGGAAGGATCACCCCCGACAGGATTATAAATTCCCTTGTGCCTTAAAGCTAAGTGAGAGGTCATGATGCCCGATCTTATATGATACACTTTTCAAGGGGATAAGCAAGCGACCAAGGAACATCAAAACTACTTTGTCAGGTATTTAAGAATAAAAGTCCCAATGAGTAAATGTTGCAATAGTGTAACCCAAAGGTTTAAAAATATGGATGAGTCGAAAAATATGTTATAACACACCACTAAGGCTATCACAGGTTCTCGCCGTCGGCTCCAAAAAATGGGGAATTCAAGCAGTTAAGGTGGAAAGCGACATGAAAACTGAACAAGTAGATGAAGCAGAACATCATGGCATAAGCATTGCGTGATCAGAGCCCATCATAGGAAGTCACATGGAAATGTTTTTCTATAATCATCATTCAGATTTTCCCATGTTTTTTTAGTCTGATATTGTTGTATTTTAAATAAAGGAATCATTATATTGCAATGATTTAGGTGACAAAACCTTCACATACTGAGACACATAATCAATTAGACAGTTGGAACTCAGCTAAGATATTTTTGTAACTATTTTGAAGCTCTCCCTCTGCTTATAAAAGGAAGAAAGAAACACTTAAAGAAGGTTCAAAAATTTTGGAAAGACTTCTCTTAAGGGACCTTTTCCTAGTTTCATGAATGCATGTATGAATATTGATATATGTTCTTTTCTCATAAGATTAATACAAGATTTATCATGATTGCAACTTATTGGATTACAGTATGTTCATCTCCCTATGTGTTTTCACATATGTTAATATTCTTCTCAGATTTCATGTCACTTAGCAGGTATATATATTTATCATTAAATGTAGATTCATTTAGATCAAGCCATTGATGGATAATTCATGTATTGATGTGGAAACAAAGTCTTTAGAAAGAGATCGATGTATCTCCACATTCCATAAGAATTTCCTTACTCTCACTTCTCTCCAGATACAGATATACATAATGCTTAATGTTTAAGATTTGTATGATAGGTTTCTCCTCTACTATGTTCTACCATTACATCTGTTTTAACAATTAATTTGCTACAAATTCTTAATCTAATTTGGCAACTACTAGTTGAGGATTATTTCTTGTGTGTTCCTGTGTGTAAGTTGCTTCATACACTGTATCTTTATGAAGTATTTTGAATCAATATTGTTTGAGTAACTTGTGAGAAACTATGGTCCTGTAAGTCTTTAAGATAAATATGACAACATTAATTAAGATGTCCTAAGCATGGTCTCCCATCAATCTAGAGGCTCTCTCTAGGAGTGAAAACATCTTTTCGGCATTGTTTCTGGGGAATGGATTAGAGAAATTTTCCCCTGGGTATGAAACTCATAAACTCTTTGATACGGTTAGTAAAAATTTGTGGATTGTATATTTATCACCTTGGTGACTCTACTGTTAAATCATAAGTTCATCACCTTGGCTTTTAAAAGGACACATACCCACTTATATACCTCTCAGCAAAGAGCTTCATCTATATTTGAACCATAGATATTAATATCCAGAAGGATTTCGAAGTTAAAAACCTCTAATATTGGTGCTACTATCTCTTGGTTTCCAAAAACATCCTCATGTAGCTCAAACAATGCCATAATTGATTGCTCTGAGTCTCCTCCTAGCGTCCTAGTATATCCTTCAGAAAGTGGTCATCTACTCAGTACCACCTCCCTAGAGGTCAATGAAGAAGAATTTTTAGTTAACAACCCTTCTCTCTGGATTTCCTTCCCTCCCTGAAGTTGAGGAGGTAAAATATATCCTCCAGAGAATCCCTACCCATAGTGTGAACAATTTCTCATTCCACATTCAAGCAGTTGCCTTGCAATTGGTCGAATGTTATAGAATCCTTAGAAATCAAGCACTGCCACCTTTGCTCAATATGGATGTCACAGGCTTCATATTAAACAAATATTCTCCCTTAGACCTACCTTAGTCTTTAAATACTATGCCACAAGACTATCTCAAGCTTTTTCCCAGGTTTAGTGAAGAAGGATCCATATCACCACATAGACACATAGAAGTTTTTGGTGCCTTTTGAAGAAAAATTGAATGTCCAGCACCAAGATGTAGTGCTAAGGCTCTTTTTCCAATATCTAGATCGGGAAGGTAGGAAATGGTTCAAATACTTGCTAAGTTCTTCCGTTACCACTTGGGCATCAATGGATAATTATTTTATGTCAAAATAGGAAGAGAAGAGAGATCATGGATACATTCTTACTGAGTTAAATGCTATGTAGAAGAAACCTGATCAAGATATATTGGATTTTATAAAAAAACTTAATAAATTGTACTACAGTCTACGTACTAAGATTAAAACTCCATAGGCCACTGCCTAAGTATTTTTTGTTGGGGTATTTGAATTAGAGTTCGGATTCATACTCATATAGAGGAAGTCTCGTACCTTCGACCAGATTCAAACTAATGCTCTCGAGGTAGAATAAAATTTTACATCAACAGGGAAGTCAAGAAGTACAATTGACTCCGGAGAAAAGAAAATGGGGAAAGTGGAGTCATCTTCAGCAAATCATGGAAGACAAACCCATGAACAGAAGATAGAGGAGATGGATAAGTTGATAAATAACTTATCAAATAAACTGACAACAATGGAGCTAGAAAATAAAAATCTTGAATGAGAGAATTTCGCGACTGCTAATCGAGGTTTCAATTGCCAATATAGAAGGCCTCCCCTATAGATATTGTAAAGGGACATGAAAGAACAACATAACCACATTCATCCTAAATAATATATAGAATATGATCAGTATGAGAAAATAGAAGATGCCAACAAAGTTGAAAGGAACCTATATTCCTCTTTCTCTATTGAAGAACAAGAAGTCAAGACATATGAAGAAGAGGAGTATTATCTTGATGAAATAGTGAACAATGGTGATATTGATGATTACTGCAAGTATTTTTCCAATTTCAAGTAGGCTCACTTGCATAAGAAATACAATAATCGGTCATCTAGAAAGAGATCGAGGGGACCAAACAAAAATGAAGGTGCTTCCTGCCAAGAGTATTGTAAGCCAACTAAAAAGGGGAGGGGGACCTTAGATCTAATTACTCAAAAAAAGGAGTTCTTAGATCCAAACTAACATAATCCTGAATTCCTCAAATAATAAAAGTCACCTCCCCCTTCTAGGCCCATCTGTGGAAACGAAAAAGAGCTAGTAGAGGTTAGCAATGCAGAAAAAGGCTTTGCTATATTTAATCTTCACAAAGAGCTTCAAAAATTCAATATCCTGATCCCTTAATCTGAGCTCTTGAAACAACCCACCTATAAGGCCCATGTTTCTTAGTTCATGTTTCCATATGCTTTAGTCCAACCACCTAATAGTTTAAACCTACAAGAAGAAAGGCCAATGTTCGTCTTTGGACCCTATGTCAAAGAAGAAGATCCCTCAACAAGACCTTTTTATGTTACTCTATTAGTACATGACTTCCTTATCCATAACTACATGTTGGACTTGGTCACTTCTCATATTTTGATGCCACTATGAGTAATGGGGAAAATAGGTTTTCATATAACTAGACCATACACATATCTCTACTCTTTTGACTCTAAGCAGGTAAAGTGCTTGGGAATGTTAGAGGACTTGGTGGTGAATTTTTCCCAGATCCCAATAAAAAGTGTAGTGGTGGGCATTCTAGTAGTTGATATCCTTGCAAGACTTGACATGTTTTTATCTAAATATTAGGGATCAAATATTGGAGGTTCCATTTAGATGGATCTTACTTATGCTACCATCCATATCTTTGGTGGATAACAAAGAAGATTATATAGGGAATCGAGGCTCATTAAAACAATCACAAAAGATGATTTCCCAAATAATGCTCCTGTTTATGGGAAAGAAAGAGATATCTCCTGCTTCCTACTAGAAGAAGAAGATTTTATTTTAGAAGAAACACAGGTACAACCAACAGCCAAATTATATTAAGAACTCAGAGATTGGATCAATGTCTAGAAGTTTTATTTTAATGATGGAAATTCTAAGGAAGTAAATGGAGGGGGAGTGTTGTTGATATCTCTATAGGGCAGCTTGATTCCCCTCTCTTTCAAATTGGAATTTTGGGGCAACCAATAATGTGGTAGAGTATGAGGCATTACTACTAGGCCTACAAGCAGCAAGGAACTCGAACATTTAATGTGTCACTGTGGTTGGAGGCTCGAAACTGGTGGTAAATCAACTCAAGAACTAATGTCAAACTAAGAACCCTAAACTAAGGGCTTACAAAAATGAGGTTTGGGATTTAATTGAAAAATTCTTCCTAAATTTTAATAGATAATTATTACCTAGGAAATGAACTTGAATGCTCGATTCCTCGACTATAGCTACCAACAATTTTAAGCCACTGAAAAATCCACTTCTCAGATAGGAGGTATAAGTTAGGTACAAAAGCTTAGTGCTTGATATTGTGAAACACTTGTAGATGTTCAAATATGATGAAAAACTCAAGCGTTTTATGGAAATCATTGCGTAATTATTGAATTATATGGTCAACCAAGAAGAAGAAGAAGAAGTGATAGATAAACAGATAACCATGGGGGAGGAAACTATCGTAGGGCATATAGTTCTACAACTAAAGGGAAACACCATTCTCTGTGGCCTAGTTCCTTTGGAGAGATTATTCGAATCCAACAATGTGGCCTCAAAACCTGTTGAACATGGAGTTAATGAGAGGGTGGAGGATTGCAACATTAGCTTAGAGAATGAACCCCGAATGACCAAGTTGTCAAAAGGGATCCCCCATCAATATAAAAAAAGGTGCTTAAATCTCTTTAAAACCTATAAATATCTATTTTCTTCGTCATATGATTATTTAAAGACTTTTGATACAAATGTTATATAACATAAGGTTCCGTTAAAGAATAGAATGAAGCAGTGTAAGCAAAAAATAAAACAAATAAATCTCCTTTTACTTCCATCCATTGAGAAGGTATTAAGGAACTTACTTCAATCCAATATCATCGTACCCTTGAGGTATTCAGAGTGGGTGGAAAAACTGGTTCCTGTTAGGAAAACAAATGGAGAGAGAAGACTGTGTGTGAATTTTATAAACATCAATAGAGCTTCATTAAAAGACAATTATCCATTTCCAAAAATGGATTATATATTAAAAAAGGTAGTTGGCTCAACTCGGATATCCATGATGGATGGATTTTTAGGTTATAATTAGGTAGCAGTGCATCCCAATGATCAAAAGAAAACCACATTCACTACACCCTTGGGGACCTTCATGTCTGCAAGAATTACATTCAGGATTATAAACGTAGGAAAAACCTTCAAGATGGAAATGGATATAGCATTCATGGGAGAACACGACAAATTCTTAGTGGTATACGTAGATGATAGTACAAATTTTTTGTAAAACAGATGAGGAAAATTTTAAACATTTGAAACTATCCTTTGAGATATGCAAGAAGTATGGGCTATCTCTAAACCCAAAGAAATCTCAGTTTGCTCTGAGTGAATGTAGTCTATTGGGGCATATAGTAGCACAAGAGATGGTGAAAATTGATCCATAGCATGTGGAAGCCCTCAACCACATTTCCCTTCGTGTTCTTGGGAAGGATTGACTTCTTGAGGTAATCTATACCCCATTATGTACAGATAGTGAAAATTATCACAAAGATGTTGAAGAAGGAGAATGAAGTAAAATGAAACCCTGATTCCCAGGAATCCTTCTATAGGATCAAGAGAGATTTTGCAAAGGCTCTTGTGTTACTCAACCCAGATTATTCAATACCATTTTACATCTTTTTTTTTTCTCCCCTCATACTATAGCCATTGTGTTATTGCAAAATAATAATGAAGGTCATGAGAAGCCTATAGCCTTTTTTAGGCAAGTGTCATGGGAGGTTGAATTTAAATATAATATCTTAGAAAAACTAGCTTATACCCTGGTCAAAGATTTGAAGGACTTCATAGTTAATGTTTTACACTCCAATATTGTAGATAATGTTCCGACAATGACAATTAAAGACATCCTGGTGCAAAGGGAGGGTGAAGGAAAAATATGTAAGTGGATTGTCAAAATCCAAGATTATGACATGGATATCAAGCCCACTAAACTCATCAAAAGACAAGGATTGGTCAAAATCTTATTAGAGCATAATTTCGAGGCCTTAGGGATTAACCTATTAATAAAGGAAGATGAAGAGGGGACACAACAATTGATGATCAAGACAACAATCCAAAAAATTTGTATCAAATATGAAACATCTGCTTGTTATAAGGATGTCATCCACTATCTGCTGTTCTTGAGGTGCCCCACTGTAAATGGATAAATCCAAGTATAGAGCACTAAGATTAAAAGGACAAAAGTTTACTCTATCCAATGGGAAACTATACTGGAAATAGCTGATTGGAATTCCACTTTTGGGTTTTGTAAAAATAGAAACTCAAAGGGTAATTGATGATTTCCATAGTGGAATTTGTGGGGAACACTATAACTAGAAGATCACCATGCATAATATATTTAAAGTAGGATTTTATTGGCCTAAAATATTTAGAGAAGTTCACTCTTATGTTTGGGTTTGCGAGAAGTGTCAAATGCTCGCCGAGAGGAAGAAATTGGCCACACTCCCACTAATCCATATTTGTATGGAAGAGACTTTCAGGTAATGGGCACATGAATTTATCAAAGAGATACGCACCACTTACAACAGCCAACACCAATGGTTACTCATAGCCAACGACTATTTCACAAAATGGGTGGAAGAAATCCTAGCCTAAAAAGCAAATGACACTGTGGTCATAAAAAAATTGGAGGAAAATACCTTGGCCAAGTTTGGGTTTCCTCTGAAAATTGTGACTAATAATGATTGGGTTTTTGAGTATGCAAAAGTTATCAACTTTTGTCAGAAATTCAACATTACAATTGGCCACTATACTACGTACTATCCTTAGGGAAACATCCTAGCTGAGTATTCCAACAAAATTATAGTGAGGATCCTAAAGAAAAAAATTGCAGAAAGGTGGAGAAATTCAGACTCCCAAATAAAATTTTCCATATGGGCTAAAAGAGTCACTCCTAAAAGATCCATGATGAAATATACTTTGGAATTGGTGTAAGGGAAAGGCGCTATATTCCCTATACAACTCACTATACCAGTTGACAAGATATTACAATATGTGGAACAAAAGCCAAAGTCCCTCACTCGAATGAAAAATTAACTAGTGGAGCTCTAGGAGAATAGAGAGCAAGTAAACCATAAGTTGATAAACTACGAGCACAAAATGAAATCTTTGTTCAGTAAACAAGGTAAATTTGATCCCTTCTTGTTTGGACCCTTCATGGTTACTGAGGTAGAGGGAAACAATACCTTCTTGCTACAAAACTTGGAGGGTGAAATGTTTGAGCTGCCTCTAAATGGGCAATTCATCAAGCTTTACTTCCAACACTAAGAAGTCCATTTCTCACCCATTGTACATACCATTGAGCCATTGTAAAATATCAGTAATACCATTATTTCTTTATGTTTATGTTTTTGTTTTTGTATACTTCAATAAAATGACTCCATTCCCAATGTATATAAGGCTACTAGTTTGTAGTTTCTCAGCACCTTGCTAGCAAGGTATTATCCTCAATTGGAGGCAATGTTATCACTTACTAAAAAACTATTAGAATGATGAAAACATATGTCAAAAGAATGCAAAAGAGAACAAGATATTGTAGTTAATTTCCAAGCTACTAAAGGACTCAAAGCCCAAATTAGACCCTCTCCAGTGGAAGTTTCTCTGACAAGCTTTCAAAAGATATGTGGAAGTCCAAAAATGGACTCCTGGATCAAAATTTATGGTTTTCTAAAGTTTAAAGGATTGAAGCTTTCTGAAGTCATATCATAATATCAGAGATCACAATATAGGAGGTGCAGAGATATCAACAATCGCATATAAGAGGTCAAAGACATCACGGTCAGGCATACCGGTGATCACACATAGGAGCATTAAGCATATGACAACATAGACAATCACATATCAAAACTTCTGAAAGTGTGACATTTTAAAATTTGCAACAAGGGTAAAGCGTTGATTGAATTTAAAATCTCCACGGAATGTTGCTAAAGGTTTACAAAGGATTTCATCCCAAAACCAAAGGTGGATAGGCCCTTCTCCCTCTCCTCTATTAGCACACCAGGCAACACAAGATTGGCATCGATAATGATGCATGGTGGCACAAGATTTTCTTTGGTAATGATGTGTGGCATCATATGATTCATTCTTATAAGCTATAGTGACATCTAACATCATCATGATGTGGTGGTGTGGAATGACACATGGCAAGAAGTGTTGGCATTTTGATGGGGCTTACAAGGGCGAATCTTGGAGACATGTGTCACCACTCATGAGATCCCATGTGGAAGTGATGACATTCGATCAGAGAATGAGCATGTCACAATTACGATGTTATTTCTCTGATTGGAATCTGTTGATGAGAGGGGCTCAGATATTTGTCTAGCACATGGTTAAAGAGGAATTTAAAGAACCATGGGCACTAAGAAGTTAACAAAGGAAGGATGGTCCTGAGAGGATTCTAAATGCCCTAGCGCATTAAGGCTAAGTGCATGTTCATGACCCATGGTCTTATGGGATACACTTTTCAAGCAGCTAAACAAAAGTGGCCAAGTAGCATCATAAATCTATTTTTTAAGGTTTTTAAGAGTAAAAGACCCGATGAGCAAAAGCTCTGATAGTTTACCATAGAGGTTTAAAGATATGGATGAGTTGATAACTATATTATAGTGCACCACTAAGACCATCACAGGTGATTGCTCCTACCTCTAGAAAATGGGGAATTCAAACGATTAAGGCGAAAAGTGATAGGTGAACCGACCAAGTTGCTAATGTAGAAGAACATGGCATAAACGTGGTCTAATCAGAGGCAATCATAGGAAGTGCCATGGAGATATTTGCATATAATCATCATTTATTTTTCCGATGTTTTGTTATCTTTTATCGTTGTATTTTAAAGAAAGGAATCATTATGTTGCAATGGTTTGGGTGACAGAACCTTCGTACACAAATACAGTTAGTTAATTAGATAGTTAGAACTTGGCTAAGATATTTTTGTAATTGTTTGCAAGCTCTCCCTCTCCTTATAAACCGAGTGGGGAAACACTTAAAGAAGGTTCAAAATTTTTGGAAAGACTTCTCTTAAGGGACCTTTGCCTAGTTTCAGGAAGGCATGTATGAATGTTGATGTTCGCTCCTTTCTCTGAAGATTAGTAGAAGATTTTTGGTGTTTACAACTTATTGGATTGCAGTATGTTCATCTCCCTCTGTGTTTTGACATATGTTAAATATTCTTCTCAGATTTCATGTCACGTAGAATCTAGATATATTTCTCATTAATGCAACTTCACTTATATCAAGCTATTGATGGATAATTCATGCATTGATGTCGAGACAATCTTTAAAAATCACTCCATGTTTCTAAGAATTCCATAAGCATTTCCTTACTCTCGCTTCTCTATAAATCTACATATCCAAAATTCTTACTGTTTAAGCTACATATTATAGATTTTTCCTTTACTGTATTCTACCATTACAACAATTTTAACAACTAATTTGCTGCAAATTCTTTATCTAATTTGGCTACCACTAGTTGAGGATTATTTCTTGTGTATGTTGTGTGTAAAATGCTTCATACATTGTGTCTTTATGAATGGTTTTGAATCATTCCTATTTGAATTACTTGTGACGAACTATGGTATTGTAAGTCTTTAGGATAAATATGACAAAATTAATTAAGATGTCCTACACAGTGGTCTCCCATCAACCTAGTGGTTGTCTCTAGGAGTGACAACACACAATATCACATGGTTTTAAATTTAAAAAGAATGATGTTTTTTTAGATGGAAGATATTATTCTCCACCTCTTTGACTTTTTACAAAGTTAGTTCGCCACGTCCTTCACTTATTACAAGGTCACTTGGTTTAAGTTTTATGCTTAAATACATATCCCATATCATATTTAGTATGAGATATTTTGTTAATTTAAAAGAAAAAATAGATTTTTTGGAGACTAAAGTATTATCCACAGCATTCCATGTATTTTAAAATAATTTGATTATGCAAAGTAACTTTCTATAACACTTTTTTGTGGATTCATCTTAGCGCTAAGTCAAATATCTTGAGTAACATACCAGCCTTAAAGGGAAAAACCTGAATTTTATTTCTAGCTCTAGCATTTTGATGGATTTATGCTAGTGCTTTTTATATATGTCTATATAAACCATGTATTTAATTAATGCTTAGCATCAATATAATTGCACATGGCAATTATTTAACCATAATATCTTTAGGGTTTGTAGATTTCTATGGGGTTGATCTTGAATTTGAGATGTCAAAAATTCAAGAGTAGACATTTTTGAATGCCAAAGTTTCCAGTCTCTAAGCTATATATACATAAATAAAACATATGTTAATTATTTTTATGATTAATAACAATATATATAATTTAAACTTTTTATATTTACTATATTTATTATTTTATTTTATGTTTTTCTTTTCCAAAAAAATAGTTGAACAATTTGAGATGCAAGATGGGGTAAGTCAATTGATGTTAATAATGTATTGAACCCTATTGGTGTATACCATCCATTTCATTTATTTATACCATTAGTTTAATTTATCTCAATCAATATTGAAATATGTTATTTATGCTCCACATATTTCACATGTAAATATTTTTTTCATTAATATTTTTTTAAATATATGCCTCCTTATATTGAGAAGTATCACTTTAGATTTTTAGATCTATTTTATATTGCTCTAGTTAATATAGTGTAATTTACTTAATGTTTATATTTAAATATTTTATTTATAAACCACATTGAAATATTTAAAAAAAAAATATTTCAAGTTCAAAATTGGTAAGTGGATACAATACTTGTCTCTAGTTAGATGGCCAAATACCATAGGTCACAACCTTCCTTACCACTCCTCGATGTAGATATCAATAAGTTTAATTGATTGTTCAAAGATGGGTTGCAATACAATTTCTAAAGAAAATAGATGAAATTCCAAAGGTTGATGTTTTGGTATGACAATTAAGAGTACTAGACCTCCAACTCCTTGAATTGTCTTGAAAGGCCAATTCATGGAGGGCTATCACTCCCTACATTCTATGAGATTGTCGGTTGAAAAAAAGAGGAAACCCATGATCAACGACTCTCTCACATTTAAAAAACAAGAATGTTATGTACTTGATCTTTCCAAGTGGACCTTACTTCATGAGGGCCCAAAGGTTATATCTGGATTGCTGGAGCCCATATGGAGGCCACATTTTAACACTAATAGTGATATCCAATGTATAGTCCTTGTTTGAGTAAAGCTTCATTTTTGCATAATTATACTACTTGGAAATACAATTGTCAAACTAACAACTACAGGGGGTCTTCTTGTGTGGAATAATATGTGTGGAGTAGATCTGCTTAACAAATATGTTAACCAATGTTTTTTTGCTATTAAATGTTGGGTTAGCTTCCATCTTAGAGGAGTCCAATGGTATTTTCTTGTCTATTTGTCCTTTAATTTATTTGATCCCATTCAAATAAGAGTCACTTAAATTTCAATATATGTTTAAGTTCCAAGATATAACTAATATATATCAATTGTGTTGGTATACAAGAGATTATACAATTTATTTTCCTATGTATGTTTTTTCTTTTGGGAAAAAATAGGGTATGAAGTGGTATACTTCTCGTAAGTTTCAATTGGTCACTCCTAAAATTTGACCACATAGAGAAATATTTTGTTTTATGTGACTCCATGAGAGGCAACTATTCTATTTTGAATAATCATACATATATAATGTGGGTCATTCAATTAAAAAACATGTAATAATTTTTTGCCAAATATTATCTATTAGTAAAAAAAGTAATTTTTTAACACCAAAATGGAATCTAGTGTAGTTTCCCAAACAAAATAAAATACATCCAACTTATAATACTAAACCTTCTCCCGTTAGATAAATATATTAAAAAATTGATTATTATATAAAATAGAATTAATCATTTTCATAAAATAATTGGATATATTAAATAAATATATTTATTTAAAATCAAATTTTGAAATAATCCTAGAATTTAAAATGCTAATACATTTCATAATATTGAAAAATAACAAAGGATATAAGAAAAAATTTCTATACAAAAAAAACTCTTTTTTTTTTAACCAAAATAGAATCTAAATACAGTATTCAAACAAAAAATAATCCAACTAATATATAAAACCTCTATAATAAATAGCTAATTTAAAAAAAAAAACTAGGAATAAAAGAAAATTCACATTCTTAATATAATTGGAATATATTTTAATAAATATTTTATTTAACTCAACTTTAAATTATTTTAAAATTTAAATAATACGAAAAATGATAAAAAAAATAGTTATCCATACACAACGAAATATAACAATTTCATAATACTAAAATCAAATAATTGTTTTGTTTCTTTGAACAGCGAAGAGAAGCACGAAACCACATCATCGTTGACGTCCCCGAAGTTATCTAGATTTAATAAAAAGGTCTACTTTATGATAAAGATAAGTTTAAAGAAGGGAGTTGTCTTTAAATAGATATTTTGGAAGTTTTTAGGAGTGGGTTTTTTTGTCAAAATTCGGTAACAATTTATTGAAATGGCAAGTTTGATAGCTAATTTCTGCACAATCAAAGTGTCCAAAAAAATTTTCAGGGTGTTAAATCCAACTATGCAATTAAAACCCATTTTAAATCATACAAATCAAGATTTAACCTCAATTTTTTCCCTGGAAAAAAAATAAAAAACCTTAATATCACAAAAATGAAAACCTTAATATCACAATAACGCTGCCCGTTAGAAGGGATTATTAATATAAATACTGGAGATGATATTATTTCATTTGAGGCCGCCATTACAATGAGGATCACGTCATTTGGGTTAGCTTCACCTCCAATGTTACTACACTACGTGTTAGGCACGCAGAAGCCCACTATATAGTAGCGGACTACTCTACTTATGCTTCTGTTTAAATAAAAAGCGAAGGAATCTCTCATATCTACCTCTTCTCATGAATATTCTGAATTGTTATACTTCTAGAATGTGTATTTTAAATATAAAATTGATTTTTTTATGTTGAATAGAAGTTATTATTTTCCATTATGACTCTGGTTTATAGAAATTTGTGTATTAAATTAAATAATAAAATAAAAAAAAATATAATTATAAATTAAAATTTATAAGCTAAGGGTCATTTGAGATACAAAGTTTTTTAAGTGAAAAAAATAGTTTTTTTGGAGTTAAGATAAACAAAATTAATAATAATCTAAAATTAAATTTGTAATTAGTTTGTTTAATAATATATTAAATCATATTATCATTGTTTTGAAGTTTATTATGGATTCATCATAGATCCATGATTTTAAAATCTAAATGATGAAATATGAATAAAATATGAATCTCTACTTTGCCCACCATTTTGAAATTATAAGCTATGAACTAATCAATTAAATATGAATAACTCCTACTTTGTGAACTGTGACAAACTCAATTTTTTTTAAATAAATTTTGAAATATAAAATTGACTCCTATGAAAAACATATATATTTTTTAATTATTTTGAAATGGTAACTTACAGTTGCTTATGAAACAGTCACTCCAAAAATTGGAGGACACAAAGAAATTTGTGGCATTATTTTTTACTTGAGGTTGTTCTTTTCACCAAAAAAAGGCCAACAAAAGAAATGGAATATAACCATTTCATAGTACCAAATTTTGTGCCCTCTAGGTAAGGATGATATTAAAGAAAATGGTTTCCCCTACAAAATCAAATACATTCATTTCATAATACTAAATTGGAGTCTCCTAAAAAAGAGTGATATTAAAAGAAATGATTTCACATAAAAGGGACTATTTCGATTTCATAATTGAATTGAAATATATTTTAATAGTTGACATTATTTTTTTAAATCAAATTCTAAAATATTCCTAAAATTTAATACTCTATTAAATTTAATCAATTTTGAAATAGTAAATCGAGTAAGAATGAAATGAAAGAAATATAATTTTTTTTATATTGTTGTAATAATATAAATTTAAAATAAAGTTATAATTTATTTTTTTAATTAAAATTTTAAACTATTATGAGATAAGTTGTTCACAAGCCTATAAATATTTATTAATCATTTAGTTTAATAACTACATTAATTATTAGGTAAATGACCGAGATAAAACTCCTAGCAATATTCTATAACTTTCTGGTACTAAAAGAAAGAAGTTGAGATTTTTCTTTAAAATAATATTATTGTATTTTTTTTAAATTATAAATTTTTTAACTCACACTATTTTTAAATATATGTTTAAACTTAATAATAATAATTTGAAATAAACTTAAAATTTACCTCAAGTTTTATTTATTTTAATCAAATGAGGATTTGGTATGTATATTCAAGCTTGTTCGCAAATACAAAATTCATTATATACTTAAATTTTAAAAAAAAATCTTGTAAACCCTATTATCCATTAAAATTACAATTTTTTTTTCTCAAAAACAAAAAAGGGTTTTTTACCTATATAGTGTAGAAAATTGGTGTCAAACTATAAGTGATCATAATGTGGTATTTCATAGTTGTTCACTGCCATTCCATTTAACTCTAGAATAGGACGTTCAATTTCTTTCTCAAGTCTTTTCATATGATTGAGGAGCTCTTCACCAAATTTTGAATAAGGAGTGAGTTTCCAAAAAATAGTGAGAGGTGTTACCTATTTTTGGCTACCTGAAACCTTTTACATGGCATAAGATTCAATTTAGTCCCATGAATACTTTGTAACTTCAACTTTCAACAATATAAGACATATTATGAAGTAATTGTTTTGATGTTTTTCCATGTCTACTAAATTAGGTGTATAGAGGTATCTATTTCATAATAAGGCTTTGATAATTTTAATTTAACTATTAACTGAGTATTAAGTGGAGTGTATGGATATTATCTCTAATGAATATTTGAGATATATTCATAGTAGTATACAAAATTCAAAAGGTTAGATTTATTTCCAAAGTAGGTATGTCATTTCTTGATTTTTAATTAAATTGATTTTTCATCGAGAATTTTAATTTATTTACTAGTAATTCTTAACTGGATAGAAGAGATTTTGGCTACAAAGAAATATGCTTATTCATAGTAGTATATCTAAATCAAAAGTTTGGATTTATGTAGAAAGTAGTTATATTATTTTAATTTTTGAATTATAAAATTGTCGAAGCGTACAATTTTTTAAATTATTTTGAAATAATGATCTATTGTTTAAATATGAAGAAGCTAACTTCTCAATATTTTAAATGAAATATTCTCAAAAGTTAATGATGCCAAAAAATTTGTAGTAATATTTTTTTATGTTAAGTTCTCTTTTCTCAACTACATGAATGATTAAGATATATCCCTTTCATAACACTAAAAAACACCCTTTCATAACACAAAAAATGACTGTTATATTTTCGAAATCAAATACATTCATTTCATAATATTAAATTAAAATATAAATATTGAAAAGATAAATCACCATTTAAATATATTTTAATAATTAATTTTATTTTTAAATGAAATTGTTAAAATGAAAATTTTATTATAGTTAATAAATTTTAAAACAGTGTACATTTGAATAAAAATATGAATAGCGGTGATGTTAAAGAATATGGTTGCCATACAACAGGAAATACGTCTACTTCGTATACTATAATCTCGTGCCGGTAAGTAAAGATGAGATGAAACGAATGGCGGCCTGAAACACAGTTTCTGTCCCTCACAAAAACTACCGTCATCGTTAACGTCATGGAGGTGATCGTTAACGTCGCGGAATGTATATAAAACGGGGTGTCCTCAACGAATGCTTAACGATCACAATAACTTAGTGATATTATTTCATTTGAGGTAGCCATTTGATTAGGTCATTCGGATTTGCTTTTATCTCTAATGCTACTACTCGCGGTGCTGGGGGCTGGGGGCGTAGAATGTTCTGTAGACGCCCGTTATGGCCGTCTCTAACTGAAATCAAATGAGTTGTCTATAATGCGATTTTTTGGAGATTTTGGTGATGGAATCTGGGGGAAGAAATTGATGTTGAATTATGATTTGTTGCAGTTAAAATGGTTTTTTAACTGCATATTTGGATTCAGCACCCTGAAAAACCCTTAGGGCACTTTGATTGTGCAGAAAATAGCTATCAAACTTGCAATTCCAATAAATTGCTGCCAGATTTTGACCAGAAAAAACCACCAGAAAAACTTTCAAAAAGTTGCATTAGAGACAACTGCCAAATCAAATGTCAAGTGAAAGTCCATTTTTCGATGCTCTCTCAAAACTGTTCGTACGGTTGGAACAAACAACGCCCGTCAGCGGTTACACGACGGCCGATTGGCAGCCGAGCAATGTGCAGTGAGCCACTCTCTACCTCCGACTGCAGCGCCTGCCTTTTTATTGCAGCAATTCCGTCGGTGTTTCATCCGCTACGAGCAGTACAACTTGGTTTAGTGTCAAGTACTCTACAACACTGGCTATATCAAATGCTTGTAATATCTCTATTAAATGTAGACCCTAAGCAGTCTAGTGATATTGTTTGCCTGTTTGATAATGCGCTGCTATCTAGGTATTTTTTCATGAATATTCTAATTTGGTATGGTTTGAAGGTCGTGTTGGAGAGAGCAGCACGTTATTGCTAGTGATATGAGTGACTCCTTAGGGTTTTATTTAAACAGAGATATTAGATGCATTTGGTATGGCCTCAGGTCGTAGAGTAATTGACACTAAAAATAAGCTGTATTTCTGGTAGTGGATGAGACATTGGTCACCGTATTCAACGTTATCAAGTAAGCCCTTATCCACGAAACAGAGGTAGATATGGCTACCGGAGATAAGAGATTCCTTCTTGATCTATTAAACAGAGATATTACATGCCTTGGGTGTGCTGGTATCGATACAAAAACATAGGTTATAAAATAATTAATAAAAAAATATTGTTTTTTTATTTTTTCTATGTCCTTGATATCAACTTTTTTTTCATAAATAAGCCAACTATGGTGCAGTTACTTATTTCATTAACATAGAAGTGATTGTTTTTCTTTTTAACATATCAAAATAATTCTGACCAAAGTTGCAATGATTTTGAATGGTAAATAAGTCAATTTAAATTTTATAAGCGGTAATGATTTTGATGCGTAAACGAATCAATCTAGAATTCAAACTTCAAAAAGAGAAGTCGGTTATAACTTAGTTAGAATTCAAACTTCAAAAAGAGAAGTCGGTTATAACTCAGTTTTGATTGTCTTTTTTGTTTTTGGCTTCTTCTCTTCCTTGTCTTCTCCCAAATATTTCTATTTCAATAGAGTCCTTCCTTGTCTTCTCCCAAATATTTCTATTTCAATAGAGTCCTTTACATTGTAAAATCCCTCCTAAACATGCTTTTTGAGTTATTTATTTATTTTTTTCACATCTAATATTAATTTTGTATTTATATACAAATCCCATATTATCCTCAATATTACAGATTCTTAAATTTAAAATGAATGATGTTTTTTTTAAATAATATGTATTATTATCCACCTCTTTCACTTGCTGCAAAGTTGTCACGATCCCATCGTAATAATTTAAATTTACAAGTTACATCAATAAAAAAAAATTTTATGGTAGTATAGATCTTAACCTTAAGCACCATCTTCACACTTATGGATAAATATAATACGCGGTAATCTACCCTCACACTATACCGCACTTACCCAAAGTTTACACAAACCATAAACTCGCATGTACATATGTCAACCTTAACCTTAGTATTTCATGGTTTCATATGTTACGTTTATAACTTGGTTATGTTGAGTTCAATGGAACCTACCGCATACATGTACCCGGCACTGCACAGGTGGAGCGAATGCATTAACCCATCCTACCTACCTGATGCCAGGTGGCATAGGGCCATGTGACTATTCGGGTTCTGTGCCATGGTCTCCCGCTTGTTTGAACAGATGGGATGCGTTGCTCGCAGCGGAGGGCTCCAAATGATCAAAGGGTTTGGCAGTCAATTGATATACCGCCGAGATTTGCGTTATGGGTTCATTTGCAACACTTGGGAGTTCATGCTCGCACCCAGCTCGGCGGCAGACCTCTACAACGCCTTAGGGATTACGCTCAAACTCACAGGTATATATTTGCATAACCTTTTCGCTTGTCACTGATTCATTACCTGTAGCAAGGTTATGCGTTGATACAACTCTCCTATTTCGTTTGATAGTTCATGGCACTTGTCTGGCTGGAGTTCTATGGTGATGCGCAGGGGTTAACTTCTGTGGCCTGCCACCATTGCGGAAACATTGTGGCCGGTTCCGGCGTTACACGAGTATGTTGTCTCTGGACTAGACTCGGTTTACTTTATGACAGAGAGGGTTTATGCCAAATGGGGTTAATCCCCTTCCTCCGGACCGGGATAGGGTCTTATGGCATTTCTCTGCCTGCGTCTCAGGTTTGGTTTCTTTTTACGAACCCTAGCTTTGATCTGCAGCCGGCCTCTCTATGCCAGGGTTTACACTTTGAAGACAACCATGGGTTTGAACAGGGTTCTTCCGGATTGTAAGCCATTCACTGTGTGCGTCTGCTTGTTTTTATGGTCCTCGGAACCGGGCTACTTCTTTTGATTTGTATAAATGAACAAACACTCTCTGTAATTTTTGAGATTTATATAGATGTTTCGCTACATGCTTGAATAGACAGACATGGTGCTATCTGCAATTTCTTTCACTTGTATTGGTTGGAATGGAACTGGGTTCTCCAGACCCGAGTTGTTTAAGTTAATCGATGTAAATGTAAATCATTTCGGTTACAGTTTTAATAGAGATTTTCACATTTCTGTACATGATTTTGATCCTCTCTGGACCATAGTCCAAATATGTTAACAGTCGTAGTATTGTTAAATATGTTGCTCGTCCTTGGCTCTATCGTTGAATGGACCAATTCGTAGTCTATCGATATGTATATATTGTTTAACATGTAATTTCTTAAAACATTTTCCGTTTCGTTTCCTTATACATTATTACCCTACAGGGTTTTTGCCCAACCGAAAAGGTTCGAATCTGTTACAGGCTTGGAATATGTATTGAACCCTTATGGTTTTGGTTATTACGCATAGCGTATTCTCAGGTCTTTACAGGCGGTTATGCTTATCATGTATCTGTGTTTGTAGCTAGTTACATGCCTTATTGTTCACAGTGCAGCCCTAAGGGTTAAGACTCGCATTCGGTTAATGAATGCAGAGTCAAACACTCTCCGCAAATACAATGAATACTACCGTGGCTGGTTTTACCTTAATACAGTAATGCATATTCATGGTTAGACAGAGTTATGTTCCTGTTTCAGTATAACTTCTATGAGAAGTCTTTCGGATATGTTTGTAACATTATCATTTCCTATGAAGTATCTTCTTGTTTACACAACGTGTTTATTTATGTGCGCACTAGTTTTCAGCGCGAGTACTACTCCTATGATTATTTAAGTTCTGTAACTCTTTTATGGCTGTAAATGTGTCTTCTTTCCAAAACCGTAAGACTCTATATACTCATTTCGTCTCTCTGTCTATTCGTATGCTACTATGGTCTCTCCAACCACATTTAGTTTTGTTGAGCATTTGTAATGTACACCCAAACTCATTACCATAGGCAAATAGGTGACTTAACCTCAGTAGACTAAGTTACAGGTAGGTATATACATGCATGAATCTTTACGATAGCTACAGTTATCTTAAATTTATTACTTAACAGTAAGAATGCACAGATAGCTGTATTTTTATCTAATAAGGAAAGGCACAGACACTACATTCTGTCCATATGCTACCATCACCTTTTCCTTAGACTAGAACTCTGTAAGAAACGCATACCTGGTTAACCTGCTACCAGCGATTCTACTCCAAGAGTTCACCTGCAATCGTTTTTTCTCTTATCCTCCCAACCTTGAGATCCACTTGCGCTGGATTCTCCCCCCGAGCTGTCTTGCAGGCCTGCAGCCCTCAACAAGACTCATGCACTACCGTGCTAGGTTATCTAGTCACTACCAGACTTAACCTCTTTTCTCACTCTGCTCTCTCTCTGGAATTTTCCTCTCTGTCTGTTCCTCAACAGCCCCGAGGTTTTCCTCCCAGGACCTTTCCTTGGGTGAGAAGCAGTTGCTTTTCAGTTTCATAACTGATTTTTATTTTCTTTTGATAGAAAATCCTCCTTTAGGAGGCTGCCAGCATTTCATGAATATACATATGCAAAAATAATCTATTATATGCACTTTCATAATTAACAATGTCATTTAGTAATAACAAGTTACCACTCATACAGTTTTCACCACAGTAATTATTCCAGAATTACAAGTTACCGGGGTCATTACATCTCCCCCCCTGGGATTGGACATCGTCCCGATGTCTATTCCCATTAAATAAATTTGGGTAAGCCTTTCTAAAGAGTTCCTCGTCTTCCCATGTAGCCTCCTCAAGCCCATAGTGCTGCCACAACACTTTAACTTGGGTAATAACCCATTTCCGCAGTCGCACTTCTCTCCGGTCGAGAATGCTCTGTGGTTCGACCAGGACCTCACCTCCTGGTTCGACCTGCAGACAACCAATACCTTTAATCAATTTCCTATTGAGTATAGCTTCATAATCAAAACAACCGAATTAATTCTTACCCGCACATCTTGCCATTGGATAACATGTTTAGTGTCATACACATATTTCTTTAGGACAGAAACATGGAACACATTGTGAATCTTAATATGACTTGGCAAAGCAAGTTGGTAGGCAACTGGCCCCATTCTAGCCAAGACCTGAAAAGGTCCAAAATATCGAGGAGCCAGCTTGGCGCACCCACTCCACTGCAGTGTGCTCCTCCTAGCTTGAATCCTCACAAACACATGGTCACCAATCTTATACTCTTTGAATCTTCTTTTCCTATCCGCAAAACTTTTCTGTCGGTCTTGTGCAGCCTTTAAGTTGGCACGCACCCTTTTCACCATATCTTCCATTTCTTTAAGCATTTCTGGACCCAAACTCAACTTGTCCTCAGGTCCACCCCAACTTGAGGGTGTGCGGCACTTTCGTCCATACAAGACCTCAAAGGGACTTACCTGGGTTGAAGTGTGATATCCATTATTGTATGCAAATTCGACCAGATGTAAATACTCTTCCCATTGACCGAGTTTCAGCATCACATACGCCCTCAACATGTCTTCCAACACCTGATTAACTCGTTCCGTTTGACCATTGGTCTGCGGGTGATAGGCCGTGCTAAAGTTCAACTGAGTACCCAACTCAGCAAACAGTGTCCTCCAAAAAGTGGAAGTGAATTTCACATCGCGATCTGATATAATTATCTTTGATAACCCATGCAACCAGAACACATTTTGCATAAAGAGGTGAGCAATTTGCACCGCCTTGTAAGTGGATTGCACAGGTATAAAGTGTGCTGCTTTACTTAACTTATCAACCACTACCATGATCGAATCGTTGCCCTTCTTGGTTCGTGGCAACCCAGTTATGAAATCCATGGAAATGGTTTCCCATTTCCACTCCGGAATAGGCAAGGGCTGTAGCAGTCCGGCTGGATGTTGATGTTCTGCCTTAATTTGCTGGCATTCCAAACACCGCGCCAAATACTCAACTACCTGTTTCTTCATTCCTGGCCAATAATATTCTTTCTTAAGCGTCGTGACCATATTTTGGTACCCTGGGTGGCCAGTGTAGTGGTTGATATGAAACTCATCTAAAATCAGCCTCTTAAGGTCATTTGAATCAGGTACATACATTTTCTTATTAAAACACAGCATTCCAGCACTATCTAGTGTGTACCCTTGCTGTAATATTTCATTAACAGATTGTTGTACCTACTGTTTTAAGTGCTGGTATTCAGAATCGCGACTTGCTGCTGCTTTTATTTGTTCAACCAGCGAATTTCGCCACTTGCTGACTGAAAGTTCATACAAATAATGAGCCTTTCAACTTAATGCATCTGCCACTCGGTTTTCTTTGCCTTTTAATTGCTTTATCTCAAAATCAAATCCACTTAGGAAATCTGCCCAACGGCCTTATCTCGCGTTCAGGGTAGGTTGGCTGAAATAATGCGTCAAACTGTGATGATCTGTTAATAACAAAAATTTCCTCCCTAAGAGGTAATGTTGCCACATTTTCAGCGCATGAATGACAACAATTAATTCTAAATCGTAAGCAGAGTATCTCTGCTCATGCTCTTTGAGTTTCCTTGATTCATACGCTATTACTTTTCCTTCTTGCATTAATACTCCTCCCACACCCTCCTTGCTTGCGTCGGTGCACACCATGTAATCCTTATTAGGATCAGCTATACTCAGGATGGGTGCAGTGGTGAGTAGGTGCTTCAAGTGGTCAAAACTCTGCTGACACTCTAATGTCCACCTAAATATTTTCCCCTTTTTCTGCAATGAGGTGATAGGATAGGCTATCCTAGAAAAGCCTTCCACAAACCTCTGGTAATAGCCAGCTAACCCCATAAAGGATCTGATATCAGCAACATCTTTGGGTATGGGCCATTCCATAATAGTTTTTATTTTCTCGGGGTCTACTGCAATTCCTTCTTTAGTGATCATGTGGCCCAAATACTGAATTTCCTCCTTGAAGAAATCGCATTTGCTGAACTTAGAGTATAGCTAATGTTCTCGAAGAGTTTGTAATACCAACCTAAGGTGCTCTTCGTGTTCCTGCTGGGAACGGGAATATATCAGAATGTCGTCGATAAATATCAGCACAAAATTTGTCCAAAAACTGATGAAACACGCTGTTCATCATACACATAAAGGTGGCAGGTGCATTGGTCAAACCAAAAGGTAGCACTACAAATTCTTAGTGTCCATAGCGTGTCCTGAAGGCGGTCTTGGCAATGTCCTCATCTTTAATCCTGATCTGATGATAACCAGATCGTAAATCGATCTTGGAAAATACTTTTGCCCCTTTCACTTGATCAAAGAGTTCATCTATCCTGGGTAAGGGATACTTGTTTTTGACCGTAAGCTTATTCAGTTGTCGATAGTCTATACACATACGTAGGGTCCCATCTTTCTTTTTCACAAATAATACTGGAGCTCCCCATGGTGATACACTGGGACGGATATACTGTTTATCTAACAGCTCTTGTAGTTGCATCTTCAACTCTGTTAACTCTGGTATGCTCATTCGGTATGGTGCCCGTGATACTGGTGCTGCTCCCGGTATTAATTCTATGATAAAATCTATGTCTCTCTTTGGAGGTAGCCCTGGTACCTCTTCAGGAAAAACATCTGCAAATTCCTTTACGACCGGAATATTTCCCAATGTGGACATCTTATCCTTCTGGTTTGCATAACCAACTTGTATGGCGTAGATCTGACATTTCTTTCTAAGGAACTTGGCTAACTGAGAAGTAGTGATAGGCCGAATCTGGACAGGGTGTTTAATCCCCTCCAATTCTTGTTGCTGCCCCAAATCATCCTTGTAATAAATGGTTTTGGTTTTGCAGTTTACTAAGGACCAATGCTTTTCCAGCCAATCCATACCAATCAGGATGTCATAAGATCCTAATGGGAGTACATTCAGATCTGCTGTCATTGGTTGTCCAGCTATGCTGAAGGAACAGTTATTAATTTTAGCTAGAACTCGTCTCCTGGCTCCCGTAGCTAACTGTACCAACCATGGGTTTTTGAACCTTTCTGATGATAGCTTACAATGTTCCACTACTTTTGGGCTAACATAACTTAAAGTAGCACCCGGATCAATAAGAACAGCTATAGAAAGGTTTGAAATCTTACCTTCAAACTCCACCATGGTTGGTTCATATTCCGCTTGCCGGTCCTCCAAAGCTGCATTAATTCTTGGTATGCTGCGTGCCACATCCCCAACGGTTGATGCCTCATGGATTTGAGATATTTGGTCGACTCCTTTACGCTGTGGGCAGTTTTTAACATAGTGTTGTCCTCCACATCCCCAACACTAGACTGGAGGTCTGGTCCCTTCAATCTCTGATCTGGCAGGTGGTTCGCTGACCCTGCTTTCGCTTGGCTTGGTCCGGAAGGTACCCTTATTTGTGTTTCTGTTAAACTGCCCCTTCCCAGTACTTTTACCACCATTTCCACGACTTCCTTTGTTATTACCAGCAACTTTATTGCTTTTTCTTTCATTCCATCTTTTGCTTGAAATGTCTCCTTTTTGTTTGTTCTGCTGGTAACAAATTCTTGCCCTACGAATTGCCTCATCCATGGTTCGAGGATTATCAAACTTGATTCGTTCCCTTATATAGGCTGGTAAGCTGCTCACAAATCTCTGCACTTTGGCCTTTTCTTCTTTGATATATGGCACATAGCGGAGCAGGGAGGTGAAACGATTAATGAATTCATCCATGGATTGTTGTCCCAGTCGCAAATCATGGAATTTCCGTGCCTTCTCATCGTAGAAACGCTCGGTAAGATATCTCTCCTTAAAGTATTTCTGGAACTTTTCCCAAGTGATGTTATGTTCGCTCACTCCTTTTACAATTTTAATTTCTTCCCACCACAAGGTTGCTTTGCCTTGTAGCTGGAAGATAGCCAGTCGCGCCTTCAGATTTTGGTCATATTCATACAATTGGAAATACTTATTAATGTTGATTAACCAAGCCTCTGCTGCTTCTTCCTGTTCTCCATCGAAAATTGGAGGTTTAATCTTCCGGAATTCTCCCTGTAATTCCATTTTATGTCTCTTTGAGGTTTGCTGCTCCAGAACATTGTCGGAATGGTCCTCCTTCTCCTCTGAAATCTCAGGTGCGTAATCTCGTTCTTCAGTTCCCCTTTGCTGTTCCGCACTGGGATTCGCTAATGGTGGATTTTGTTTGTCTGACAGACTCTTCAAGATTCTTTCCTGTTCCACTGTTAATCGCGCACTGTCTTCTCGCAGATGCGCCATCTCACTTTTCAGCTCTTGAACAATCTGCAATATTGCGAGATTGGTACTTCGTGTCTCAGAACCAAGCTGTATCCACAGCTCTGGATTTTCCTAAGGGACGCTACCTGCTCCCTCCATCTCCTCCATCTTACTTGTTGACTGCTAACAGTTTGTTGTTTCTGTATCAATTTTCCTAATTGATAACAAGGAAATCTATTTAGTTGAATCTATTACTTCCTCAAGTATGCACTGTGAAATATATATATATATATATTTTTATTTTTTTTACAGCTGGGCTTTGCTGCTCCAGAGGTCATAGTTTTGGAACCTCTGCTCTGATACCACATTATCACGATCCCATCGTAATAATTTAAATTTGCAAGTTACATCAATAATTTTTTTTTTATGGTGGTATAGATCTTAACCTTACGCACCATCTTCACACTTATGGATAAATATAATACGCGGTAATCTACCCTCACACTATACCGCACTTACCCCAAGTTTACACAAACCATAAACTTGCATGTACATATGTCAACCTTAACCTTAGTATTTCATGGTTTCATATGTTACGTTTATAACTTGGTTATGTTGAGTTCAATGGAACCTACCGCATACATGTACCCGGCACTGCACAGGTGGAGCGAATGCATTAACCCATCCCCCCTACCTGATGCCAGGTGGCGTAGGGCCATGTGACTATTCGGGTTCTGTGCCATGGTCTCCCGCTTGTTTGAACGGATGGGATGCGTTTCTCGCAACGGAGGGCTCCAAATGATCGAAGGGTTTGGCGGTCAATTGACATACCGCCGAGATTTGTGTTACAGATTCATTTGCAACACTTGGGAGTTCATGCTCGCACCCAGCTCCGCGGCAGACCTCTGAAACACCTCAGGGATTCAACTCAAACTCACAGGTATATATTTGCATAACCTTTTCGCTTGTCACTGATTCATTACCTGTAGCAAGGTTATGTGTTGATACAAATCTCCTATTTCGTTTGATAGTTCATGGCACTTGTCTGACTGGAGTTCTATGGTGATGCGCAGGGGTTCACTTCTGTGGCCTGCCACCACTGCGGAAACATTGTGGCCGGTTCCAGCGTTACACGGGTATGTTGTCTCTGGACTAGACTCGATTTACTTTATGACAGAGAGGGTTTATGCCAAATGGGGTTAATCCCCTTCCTCAGGACCGGGATAGGGTCTTATGACATTTCTTTGCCTGCGTCTTAGGTTTGGTTTCTTTTTACGAACCCCAGCTTTGATCTGCAGCCAGCCTCTCTATGCCAGGGTTTACACTTTGAATACTGCCATGGGTTTGAACAGGGTTCTTCCGGCTTGTAAACCATTCACTGTGTGCGTCTGCTTGTTGTTATGGTCCTCGGAACTGGGCTACTTCTTTTGATTTGTATAAATGAACAAACACTCTCTGTAATTTTGAGGTTTATATAGATGTTTCGCTACATGCTTGAATAGACAGACATGGTGCTATCTGCAATTTCTTTCACTTGTATTGGTTGGAATGGAACTGGGTTCTCTGAACCCGAGTTGTTTAAGTTAATCGATGTAAATGTAAATCATTTCGGTTACAGTTTTAATAGAGATTTTCACATTTATATACATGATTTTGATCCTCTCTGGACCATAGTCCAAATATGTTAACAGTCGTAGTATTGTTAAATATGTTGCTCGTCCTTGGCTCTATCATTGAGTGGACCAATTCGTAGTCTGCCGATATGTATATATTGTTTAACATGTAATTTCTTAAAACAGTTTCCGTTTCGTTTGCTTATACATTATTACCCTACAGGGTTTTTTCACGACCGAAAAGGTTCGATTCTGTTACAGGCTTGGAATATGTATTGAACCCTTATGGTTTTGGTTATTACGCATAGCGTATTCTCAGGTCTTTACAGGCGGTTATGCTTATCATGTATCTGTGTTTGTAGCTAGTTACATGCCTTATTGTTCACAGTGCGGCCCTAAGGGTTAAGACTCGCATTCGGTTAATGAATGCAGAGTCAAACCCTCTCTGCAAATACAATGAATACTACCGTGGCTGGTTTTACCTTAATACAGTAATGCATATTCATGGTTAGACAGAGTTATGTTCTTGTTTCAGTATAACTTCTATGAAAAGTCTTTTGGATATGTTTGTAACATTATCATTTCCTATGAAGTATCTTCTTGTTTACACAATGTGTTTATTTATGTGCGCACTAGTTTTCAGCGCGAGTACTACTCCTGTGATTATTTAAGTTCTATAACTCTTTTATGGCTATAAATGTGTCTTCTTTCCAGAACCGTAAGACTCTGTTTACTCATTTCGTCTCTCTGTCTATTCGTATGCTACTATGGTCTCTCCAACCACATTTAGTTTTGTTGAGCATTTGTAATGTACACCCAAACTCATTATCGTAGGCAAATAGGTGACTTAACCTCAGTAGACTAAGTTACAGGTAGGTATATACATGCATGAATCTTTACGATAGCTACAGTTATCTTAAATTTATTACTTAACAGTAAGAATGCACAGATAGCTGTATTTTTATCTAATAAGGAAAGGCACAGACACTACATTCTGTCCATATGCTACCATCACCTTTTCCTTAGACTAGAACTCTGTAAGAAACGCATACCTGGTTAACCTGCTACCAGCGATTCTACTCCAAGAGTTCACCTGCAATCGTTTTTTCTCTTATCCTCCCAACCTTGAGATCCACTTGCGCTGGATTCTCCCCCCGAGCTGTCTTGCAGGCCTGCAGCCCTCA
>APFE030548688.1:0-10265 GCA_000404065.3 Pinus taeda
ATTTCTTGGCCGGATAAATCGATCTTGCAGACAAGGCCGATCTCCCTAGTATCAGAAGATAGTCTAGCAACAAACAGACAAACAAACCTATATTTCTCTAGACATATGCGATTTATAAGTAAATATTACAAAGGTGTTAAGATCCTACCTTAGATCCAATTATTGTTCATAGTGGTCATCCTTCAATCGTTTTAAAGAGTTACCTTTAAAGACCTGCAACCACAAACAAGAAAACATTAAATAGAACCTGCATAGAAAATATCATAAATCATGTCTATTATGGTGATCAAGGAATCCATAAAATAAACCATGAATCAACAGCTTAAGTAAAACAAATTTATTTGTATTAACTTTGAAGTAGAAGAACCTTACAACCTTTTAAGCCTTGATGTTGAACAAACTCTTCCTGGGGTCCGAAATAGGAATTTCCTTTACTTTGACAAGCCTTGCACTATTCCAAATGAGATCTTAGAGGTATGTGATATCTCCTCATAAAAACTCAACTAAAGAAGACTAAGTTCCAGCAGAATTTCACCTCAAAAATATTCAGCTTCTAACCTCCCCAGTAACCAGCCCAATGCTTCATTTTATAGTGTAGAGGAGGAGGTTACAAGTCCACCTATGAAGGGATAGAATCCTCATTCAAAGGGATAAGCTCTTCACATCAAGAGGTTAGCTCCTTAAGGTATGGGATACATGAACCTTAAAAGAGCGAACTTGCCACCTCAAGATTGCTTCCAGAAGCTTTTAGAAATGACTGAAAGTGATTTTTTCAGAATATACTCGTGCCTTTTAACTTTTACAAGGGTCTGCACCTTTAACACAGAGATAGTGTGGTCAGGTGCGCAAGAGACTTGACCATTAGGTGCGGGACCGCAGGTAATACAAAGAGAAAGTGCGAAACCAGAGTTTTAAAGACTTTGAGTGCTTTTCTCTTACTTTCAAGGCTTGATATGAGGATCTAATGCTTTAGACATGTAGAGGGGGAAATTATGAGTGGTAATGAACTCACAAAGATAGCAGAATGTCAAGGTGACAATTTTTAGTGCAACGGATTGCCCCCTAAAGTGCGAAGTCTGTAATAGATGAAGATAAAGTATGTCATTTATGAAGAGTGAAGTACTTTATCATTTCAAGGATCATCTTGTGGACACCCCAATCAAAACCTGTAAAACAATTCAATGCAAAATATATATATGTAGGCATATCATCACTGAGGTAGGCATTCACATACTCAAATCAAAATTGACTAGAAAACTGACTAAACTATTCTGATACAGGAATGATTTTATAATACATAAAGAGTATAGACATGTGTAGACACAGTATGGACAGAGCCATATGTTTATGAATAGTCCACTTTATAATGAATAACAAAATTCCTCGCAGCCTGGATGGTAGAAACTAGATCCAGGGTCTTGATTTCTGCTTCCCGAACTAGTACGATTCTATCCATGTGAATGAATGTGCCAAAGTCGAACATGGTAGAAACCACTTGATTACCAACCAATGATGTGGACTATTAACAAGTGTGAGAGAAACCACCAGTAATGTGAATGGCTCTCAAACTACTTAGTACAATCCATGAAATGTGAATAAATGAGCTGAAGCGAAACATGTCATAGAATCATTCGATCGAAGGTCAATGATGCAATCTATTGTCGAAGTTGAGAAACCTGCCATTAGGGCATGCATATTTAAAGGTACCGATGATTTCTATATCAACTTCCTTGATAATGATATGATGTCGATAGAAAACGATCCGTCATAGGCAACCCCACAACACGAAAACATAGATCAAGTTTTGAAGAATTATATTGGCAAGGACTGACTCAGGGATGGTCAAAAATGAATGATAGATATCTTGTAGATGAATGGTTTGTTTGAATTGTTCTCTTGAACACATAACAACACTATAGATGGCTTGATGACAATTGACCTAAAGCTAATACCGAGAAACCGAATGAATACTTTCAATGTGGTTTGGTTAACTGTTAGGAAAAGTATTTCCCAGCCCAGGTGAACAAAAAGTGTTGTGTTCAAGAGTGGTTAATGGCTTTTCTAAAGACAAAGTATAACAAATAGGTTCATTTTTCTCTCTTTTCCGCCACCATTTCTGGCAAGTACCTCTTTATTTTTGACAAGCTTGATGAGGATAACATTTGCTTGTTTATGATCTCATCCTTTGAATGAGTCCAACTTAGTTTAAAATTCGAACCCTAAGAAGGAGTGGTTTGTTCCTGTTTAAAATTGAACAGGTTCTTTACTGTTAAATTTTAACGAGTCTAATATAGGAAAAACTCGTTGTTTTTCAATTTTAGGGAGTCAGAAGAAAAACTTAAGAAAACTCCATGGGGGTACTTTTTTGTAAAATAATCCCTCAGGTCTGAAAAAGGATAAAATAATATAGGAGGGATGACACTTACAATACTTTAACGAGCTGGAAAGGACAAGCGATCGCAATCTTTTCATATTTAACGAGTCTGAAAATGGTTTAAAGAGGACACTATTGACCATAATTAGTCAACATGTATCTTTTTCGTAGATAGTCCATTTCAGTCCATAAAAGGGGTAAACTTATACTGAAGGGAAGATTATTCATTTATGTTAACAATTTCGAACAATCAAGTGCTCGACAATCTTGTCAATTTTCGAGAGTCTGAAAAGAGCTTAAAGAGGACTCTAATGTTTCACTTTCTCGTAAATTTGTATCCCTCGATCCTGAAAAAGTATAAAATAATACTCGAGAGAAGTGCTTGACCGTTATGATTAAGGATTACCTTTCATAATTAGTGGCCTTGATTCAAAAAATTAGAAAATTGATCAAAGACACGTCATTTCATAACTAGTATCGAACCTAAAATGACAAAAGTCCGACAATCTTTTCATGTTTATATGGTTAGAAAAGAGCTGAAAGTGGATTGTCTTTTTAATTCCATTTAACAAGTTAAAAAGGGAAAAACTTGGCAATATTTTCATATTTTACGAGTCAAAAAAGAGCTTTAAAGAAGACTCGTCCTAGAGGAACAAGTGGTATAAAGGGTAGCAACTGGTTCCAGAAATGGTGGAACTGCTCAAAACATGTGATGGTTAAGAGGCTTGCTAATAAGACCACTCATCACTATGGTCCCTCAAGAAAGGAAAAACAACCAAGTGAAAGCATATGATTAGCCAAAGAGATAGTGGCAATGGAATGAAACAACCAAGGCTCATCTAACAGAATTTAGCGGATGAAAATAGCAATCACGAGATGTAAAGGTATGGGTTCATTTTTACACAAGCTTGAACCACGAAGAACTCTACTTGGATTCAGTTTCATGTTTACACAAGATTGAAACAAAAAACTATGCTTGTTATAAGTTTGCATGCCACCGGCATAATGACTCAATTCGAGGTACATGCCCCCCAAGCTTCATTACATTCATCAAGGTGGATGGAATGAAAGTTCACTTTCGAGATCTAGGAAAGACTCGACTTAGATTTGACAAGATCTTAATCAAAGACTCGATTTGGAAAGGGAGTTGTTTCATTTTTTAATGAGGTTGACACAGTGAAAGAAATATCCTCATAACTCTTATTTCATTGTTTAACAAGGTTGACTCAAGATCAAGAACTTTCCTCAAAACCCTTGATTCATTTTTTAACGAGCTTGAGAGAAGACAAGGAACTATGCTCACGACCCGTTGTTTCATTTTTTATATGAGGTTGAGACAAGATTAAACTATCATCAAGACACCTCGTTTCATTTGTTAACGAGGTTGACACATGAACAAACTATCCTCGAGCTTGATCAGGAATAAAAAAAGATTGTATAGCTTGATATGCAATTTCAAAGGGATTCAAAGGCATCGTGTCATCAAATGAATCCACCTCAGACTCGGAAGTTACGATCCAAGGATCATCAAAAGTAACAATATTCGATGAAATCATATGAATATTGTCAATAGAAGGTGATACGTTAGCAGGAAGGAAGGAAAAAGTTCCGAGTAAACTAGAATATTTAATCAAACCAATGCCAACATCCTTGTAAGGAATAGTCATTTTACCAATGTGATGAACACTATCTGTAGAGGTTGGGTCAGATGAGAAATAAGTTAGTTGGTCTATTGTAATGATCTTTCTGTTATGAGGAAATTTTATAAGCCAAAAGATTGATGAAACAATAGTGGTCATAGCATAAGACCAATTACGACCCAGGAGGAGGTTGTAATCTAGAGGGGCATCAACTACTTCCACATCTAGATTGATAGTTTTGCCTTCTATCCCTATAGGTAAATCCTACAAAATACAAAAAGGATGGAACCCTTGGCCATCAAAAGCCTTTAGAATTGCTGGAGACTGATTGAGTGTGGGAGAACCAAGTGATTTCCAACACTGGATTGACATAATACACGTAGAATCCCCTTCATCAATCACAGTTCGAAAGCAAGGTCTGTTTTTGACTAAAACTGGAATTTGGAAAGCCATTTGATGAGGTAGGTGGGGTGTACTATTCTATAAGTCAAATATTAGTAGGTTCGGATCTTGAATATCGACAACTCCTATAGTAGACAATAGTAATTTACACTGTGTTGGGAACGATTGCGGCACTTCCAAAGCCGACATTGCTGAAGGGGAAATAGCTAAGTCTTCAACAATGTTATAATTATGAGCAGCTCTCGCATGTGGATTAAAAGATGATTTGCGAAGTATACCTTTAGCAAGCGGTTTGATTACTAAGTCAGGGTTGGATTTCTCGATCTGTAGCGGATCAGAACCAGGAGGAGGTGTAGTTGATGTGTTTAAAATAGAAGATTCTGCTTCTTTACCACCAACAAGACTTCTACTACCATAATATTGCGATCGCATCGCAATCCTAATATGATACATCATCATAATGGGTTCTTCTAAGGCATTCGAGGAAGAACCAATCATCTTACGATCTTGAGTAGGAAAAGGTCCTTCAAGACAACAGGTGTTTGGGAACCTTTAACTATTTTTGAAACCTCTAGTCGATGTGGGCATTCTTTGGTAAAATGATCCGCGTTGCAAATGAAACAAGGATAGCAAGGTTTATGTTCTTCATAAGTAGATTCATTTTTATCCATTTTATCTTTTGAATTTCGTTTTTTTCTTCTTCCCCTTATCTGTACTACCGGATTGTGATTTGGTCGTAGATGATTCTACAACATGGACATCGGCAGAAACTTCAGCGGAAGAATCTCCTTCCGGGGAATCAGGTAAAGTTATTATAGGAGAAGAATTCTTTGAAGAATTCTTCTTACTTTTAGTACTAACTGAACCAATCATACCATCTGTTGGATACCTATACCAATAGGTTTCATATTTCATGATTGGAAAACTCAAATGCCAAATATGCTCTACTTTGCTGATACAAAGATCCCATATTTCCAAGGGAAAGCAAGGTGTGTACATGCCTTCATGTCTATTAAATTTTGATGGATGGTCCAACAGTCTAATCTGGATCATGCCATGTTTCAATTTTCTGTTATAGAATAGAGGAAGAAATCTGTCCAAACTGCTTAATCTTGGCAGATCAATAGTTAGGCAGAGAAGCTAAGGTTCCCAACTGCTTAATCTAGGGCCTTGGAAGAAATAAGGGTAATATTAGATAGGAAATCAAAGGAAAAATCCAATGGAAAAGAAAAGGCACATAAAGGGTCTGCAAGTCTAAGTGCACCCTCCAAGAAGAAACAAAAAATGCTAGGCAAGTAGATGGGTAAGTAGATGGGGTTGCAGAAGTGGTGTTCTTTTCAAAACTTCATCATGCTGGTCAATACAAGGAAAGCAACACAATGGAGCATATCTAACTTCCCTTTTCCCTTTATTTATCACTCATTACTAACATCCCTTCACCAGTTGTGGTTATGAAAGAATTAAAGCTTTTTATGTTGGTCCTTGTTGCCTTTAAAAGCCACATTTCTTGTGCAAAGTTCTTTTCAGTTTGATCTACTCCCTAAACTAAGTTGTTTTCAAAAAAAACTTAGTAATTTCACTCAACATTCACCTTCTCCCTCCACATTAACCCTTAACTTATATTATCTAACTCCCTATGTCACCCTTTCCTACTATTATAACACCATGGTGTATAAACCCTAAGCATTTTATAAATACCCCCTCCTTGGCATTATAGCCATATGATTCACTACCAGGGAATCAAATTGACATCTGGTCAGTCTGAGAACCCAAGCCTAACCTCTCTTCACGCCTCAGAAACTCATCTACTTAGCCCACCCTTCACTTTGCCTAAGTAGCCTTGAAAAAACCATTTTTCACCCTTAGACCCACTCAAAAATGAAAAATATATGGAAAAAGCCACTTTATCTGCCTTACCCTAAGGTTGGGACCCATTTGCGCTTTTTGCGAAATTATATCAAAACCCACTTAGCCTAAGTTTGGAAACCAATCCGCGATTTTGCAAAATTTCATTAAAAACCATAGTTGTCCGCCTTATCCCAAAGTTTTGGCCGTGCGCGATTTAAATAAGAAATACATTAGAAACTATGAAAAATCATTAACATTTCTAAGGGCCCCGCTGGGCACAAATCCCAAGGAAAACAATATTTAAATACCCGCCCGACGCCGTATCATCCGTGAAAGTCAATGGCCCGTCGACCGTCCGATCAAGCCCTTTTCATCCGACGGTTGACGTGGATATCAGACCGGCCCCAACGTCCGAAGGATATCGTCCGATATCTATCAGACATTGACGTCAGGCCGGGTCCACGCGTCGCCCCCAAATCGCATCGGAACCCCCTCTGACAGATTCATTTCCGTAGCATAAGCGGTCCGATATGATACCGTCGTGGTTTCCGGTTTTCCGCCAAACTGCCTGCCAGCGTCAGCGCCGCGTCACTGCCTGCGTCATCGCCGCGTCCGCAATCCCCATCCACCATTGCTCCACCTGTCTACCACGTCACCACCCCCGTGGACCAGTGATAGGCCGCCACGACACCTGATGACGTCATGCTGACGTCATCTGACCCTGACCCACCTGGTGACGTCATCCAAAAAAGGCGCGAATGTCCCAAAAAGCCATATTTTGTCACTTTTCATGTTCTTTTTGCACTTTTGCAAAAAACTATTCTTGCGCCCTCTGCATGCATTTTACGACCAATTGCGCCAACCTGCTCAAATCGACCAGAAGACCTTCGGCGCGACTACCCACCTGCATTGGTGACCCGGCCCATCGATTTACCAGGTATTTCTCCCTGCAAATCTTCTCTAAAGCCTGGTTTTTGTCTGCAATAACTGAAAAACTCACTTAAAGCACTGAAAACGTATAATTCACCAGTGAATTCTCTGCACCCAGCTCCCACTTGAAAATTTAACAGTCGAAATTCATTAGCCAAGCCTATTTTAAACACAACCTTCATTGAAAACCTGCACTTTCGTTCGCGCAGTCATGAACAGAAACCCGGAACCTACATTTAACTATTGAGGAAGGTCTGTTAAAGACAGAGATTTGCCTTCCCAAGTGACTGAAACTGTATTTCAATTGCTGCAAACTCACCCTGTTACCCTTCATTCTCAATTCACCTCTTCACTCAGCCAGTGCTCTTTTTCTATTACCCAGTCGAAGAAACAGCAGTCTATATACAAAACATAATCTAAGTAATCATGGAGACTCCAGTTGCACTTGTGGCCCTCAATATTTCCCCTTTAAATGCCCCTCAGAGAGAATTGGAGTGGCAGGATTTGGCAGACTTAGATTACCAAATCTCAGAGGACTCCTTGACACACAGTAAGTTCCACCTCCACTTGCTGAATGAGCTTAAGGCCAAGCATGTAGATGGGACAAACATATTGGGCATTTGGGATTCCTTCCACCCAATTTTCAGGCTCCCTCATGTCAACCAATTCCCTGACCTGATTCATCTGTGTGCTATATGCTATGATCCCACTCAAAGAGCTGTGCTTGACCCTTCATGCTCAATTGTATTCTACATGACCCCTGAGGCCATTAGAGATGATACATTTCAAGACTCAGAAGAGATTGGTTCCCTTGTCTTTATTGGACCTAATAAACCAAGGAGCTAAGATGCTGACAGATGCTCAGATCACAAAGTTGAACCAATTGTTTATTAAAAACTCTGACACTCTACAATACCCTCCTATTTTTGCTGGTTACCTCAACCAATTGGGTGTAGACCTTGCAGATATGATCAGTTCCATCTTGGGGTACAAATCAGTGGAATATATTGATGAAACTGTGCTGGTGATGATGACTATGTTTTCCCCTGGCAAAACTCCAATCTATTATGACTATGCCACCTACATATCAAATAAGATGCATGAGCAGTTAATGAACCTGTCAAGAGAGAAGGTGTTCAGATACACCTCCTACATCTACCACTTGATTCTATATTATCAGCATGAGAAATTCTCATTCATTGTCAAGAGAACGGATGCACAAGGCAATCCAAGGTCTGTAGTGTATTGGAGCTCAGTGTTCCATTGCAGAGCCTACTCTCCATACACTTACTACGAATTCATAGACCTCTTCATTCACCCAGCCATGTCTTTGTTCCTAAGCTCGCCTCCTCCAAAACTGACTGATGAGATGCAGAGAATCCTGCAGTTATCCAAAGTGTATAGCATTGGGGATTGGTATTTTTACCAAAGCTACACCGTTATCAGAATATATGGTTGTGAGCTACCCCCATACGAACTGCCCAAGTATGTGCCCATGAGACTATTTGCCTTTGAATATTTCAGGCAATTTGGGAATGCTGATATGATACATTTCTCAGGCAAGGGCAATAAGGCACAGCTAAAAGTGAAAAATCAATTGGGCCACCTTGTGTTGAACAAAAGGGAGGAAGGCTGGAAAGAGGCTGACAGAAATCTAGAAGGCCTTGGCCTAAAGACCAGTTTCCTCTGGAAACCCTATGACCCCAATCACTCCATATCATTAAGAAGGGTAAAATATAGGCTATCTAGTTATGACCATGTAAGTTTGCCCCACATTGAACAATATGCCAATCAACCAAAATGGAAGAGAGGCACACTGGAGGAACCTGTCACACAAGAAGAACTAAATGAGAGAGCAAGAAGACATCTTTTGAAATTGGCTGACTTGGAACTTCCTGCACAGGTATTCTCTCTGCCAAAGCCTCAAGCAGGAGCAGCTGCCTCATCCTCCACAGCACATCAGGAGGCAGTCCAAAACACAAGTCAAGCTCCCAGCAAAGGCAAGGAAAAAGAGATGGAGCAACAAGTACAACAGGCACAGGTTCAACAACCCCAACAGGTACCACAGCCACAAAAGGAGCAGCCAGGGTAGGGGGAACAGACAGCAGAGGCCCCAATGGCCACACAGCAGCAGCCAACACAAATGGCACCTCCCAAGAAAGATTCAAGGATTGATTCTTCTGTCCTCCAAACCCCACAAAGAGAGGACGTGAACAGGAAAAGAGACATAGAGACTCCCCTTACTGCATCACCAACTCAAGGGGAGAAGAGGAAAAGGCTAAACCCTTTCTCTGAAGAAGAAATGCCAATAGGGTAGACTTCAGGTACAGGCCTGCCCAACATGGAGGCCTCAGCCAGCTCCTTCCAACAAGAACAAGAAAGGGCAGCAGGAGGAGAAGTTAGCTCCTCAGGCCAACAGAGGGAAGGTGAGAAAAGCATCAAGCAGCAATTTAAGGACATCAAAAACAGAAATGAACCCTTAAGGCTACAATTATATAATCATCTATTAAAAATGGCTCCCACAAACTAGCAAAGACTCATGTTTGCATATGATGCACATGAAGGAAAAATGATAATGATCCATTTCACACCAGCAGTGCAGCAACCACAGTCAGCTGCCGATTATATCAGGACCAACCTTGAGGTCCTGTCCAAAGACATCCACTCAATGGATCAAATAGAATTGCACAAACAAATGGGTGAGATGGTGTATGCCACCTCGGCAGATAAAACCTTGGTGAACTATAGGCTACAAAATAGCCTGAATAACACCACTGCACAACTTGAGCTGGAAAGGGCTTCCTCTCAAGCAAAAGACAATAGGATCAAAGCTCTAGAGGAAATCATAATAGAGCTTCGACATGATCCTAAAGATGTCAAGGCAGTACAAGAGATTCTGAAGCTGAGGGATGCTAATATGGCAGCATTGAGAAAAATGATAAAGATCCCAGCAACTCTTCATCCTCAAATAGAAGAGATTGCCCAGCTCAGAAAAGATAAGGATGCAGCTGCTATGCTGATGACATTATATAAAGAGCTCATCCACACCCAAGAGAAGCTGCAGGAATCAG
>APFE030548688.1:10711-21951 GCA_000404065.3 Pinus taeda
CCTCAGCACCAACAACAGAGCAGGCTGAAAGCCTTGACATGCAAAAGCTGAGGAATGAAATTCAAGCCTTGGAGTCTCAAATGGCATAGTTAAATCAAGCCAAGGACACTCTGGAAAAAATCAATGAGAAATATGACAAGTCCAAGCAGAATGTGGCTGAAAGAGAAAGGGAGGTAAAGGCTCTTAAGAAGAGAATAACTGAGCTAGAAAAGGAGCTCACACTGGACAAGGTGACATCTGAGCTCAAAAGGGTCCTATGGGCCAATATTGGCCAGTCCATCATAGATCAGTGGGAGTACATTGAGGCCATCCATGAGCAAATAATGCTCATTGGGAAAGCACACAGAGAGATCCAACGGGCAAGGGCATCTCTAGGCAACATGCCTGAGATTGCCACCAAAATGACAAGACAAGCTCTCAGCTGATCAAAATGGGCATTGGCAACAACACTGAGACCATCTCAATGATCAAAAGCGTCCTGACATTAAGAAACCTGGTTCATACCCTAGAAAGAAGAACCCAGGATATGCAAGCAGATATTAACAAATTCTAGGACAGGTTCATGGCATTGCAGAACAGGGGTCTTCCCAGCTTGCTGGAGCCATCAGGAAGGCTACTCTCACATGAAAAATATGCCAAGAGAGTGAAAACTTTTGCTAGAAATCAAATTGCAGAGACAGCTAGTACATCAGCAGAAACAGGACCAGCAACAGGACATACCCTCTTCAACAGGGTGGAGAGTTTATTTTTTATTATGAATGAGATTACACACTTGTTTGATGAGCCTCCCCATTTTTACAAGTACACAGAGGTAGATGAGACCATGGGGTCAATTTTGAGGCATCAATTGCCTACACAAGATGTGTGGAATAATTTGATACAATTACTGTTAAATCAAAGTCAGTAATTATGTTGTTACTTTTTGGAAATATTTAAGTTTTCATACACAGGAAGATAAAAACACATCAGCAGGTATGCATAAAGAGGTTGAGCCAACTCAGCACAAATATTCGGCCACCACAGCAGCACTGGCAGTCACAGGTGACAGGGCTGAGAAGCTACAGGAGGACAGAGCTGCACAGACACGTCATTCAGCAGTTATAAGAAAGCGCTCAACCGACTCAGTGAGCTCCAAAGGTCAAAACATTCTGACAGGAGTAAAGAGCACTTATGTTGTATCAAAGGATTGTAATAACTTCTTATCTACTACTCCTGTACGAGTTAAAGTAGATATTTATCTCTCAGATGACTCAATACCTGAGATATTTTGTATAAGACACTTCTATATATTCCCCCTCGCATTAGTTAGCAGGGGTTGGAGATTGGATGTAAGAGATTGCTCATATCTATTATGTTTTCTTTACTGTAACTCTCAGAGAAGTAATACAAAAGATGATGAAATTTCTAAAGCTCTGTTTTCCTTGATCTTGTCTGGTGTTTGGCTGAAAGTTGCAGGATTCCTGCGTATCTCATGACTCAATAAGTTTCTCTTGTAACTCTTTGTTATGTGTTTGTTATCTTTCATATATATTTCATGTTTCCTATGTTTAAACAGTTAATAACAAGGAAAAAGAATAGTTCTAGGACTTAATCACAGATTACCCTGAACTCAATCTAAGCTATTTTTAATGTGTTTTCTTCAGTTATGGTAATGAAAGCGTAATTCTTAATTGCTACCCTTTCACACTATATCATCACAGTGTTTATTGTTTCAGGAATTCAAGATTTCTCCTGAGAAATACATCCCTTTCTCACACCCCAGCTTAGTGGAAAATTCTTAATTGCTTTTCACTGGTTGTTTACACTCCATCATCACAATTTAAATTTTGTTTCATGAAGTATCTAGGCCCTGTAACTCCAGCTACATCAAACTCAGGATTTCAAGAAACCCACAGCCAAAGACTCCATTGCCCAACAGACTAATTTTACCTGCAGAGCTACACTTTAAAGTTTAAGAAGGACATCCTCCCAACCAAACATAAACCAAAAACCTTCATTTCATAACTAGCCTAAAATCTCCATAGAACAGAGACAAACCTTAAAGAGAGAGCCCTCTCTGATTACAGCTGGGCTAGAAGCTGTAGTCCAAAGATTGGTTAGTGGTTACCCTGGCCGTATTCCCTTGGGAGTCATAGGGAACAACCTGGGTGCTAACATAAATGGTGACTCCACTAGGGACCTCTTCAGGATTTAGAAAATACTGTATGTCTACTAAAATTACACATGAAATTTGAATATCAGTCAAGAAGCCTTCAAAGTTGTTTATGTACCAACACTTACAGCCTTAAGGAAGAGTTGATTCAGTTAAACTTCATACTAATTTTGAGATACATATAGTAGTCCTTGCAAGACACAAATTTTCCTAAAAACTCAAAAAGACTAACTCAGAAACTGGCTCCCAAGAAGAATCTTCGGTACACTAGGGAAAATCCTGACCCAAACCCACCCATTGTCTTTGAAAATCCTAATACAATCCCTAAATTCATCAAGAAGCAGCAAGGGCCAGATAATCTCGCTGACCTGAGTCCAGAGACAGTTCATCCCAACCCCATTTCCACTCCAATCAAGGTTCTGTTCCACTCCACCCCTAATTCACCTAATTCTCCATCCACATCTCAAAGCCCCCCTCCCACATCCTCATCCCCCACACATCCTCCCTTGACCAACATTCTAGGTTCTGCTATACCTGTTACCCCTGGGGTACCCATTTTTCCTTTTGTCCCAGTTGTCCTTGTCGATCCCCCAAACCTTGTGAATATGGCTATGAGATATGCACCTCTGCAATTACCTGCTAATCCTGCAGCTCTACCTCAGGATTACCAAGCCAAAATCTCATATTTTGACTCCACTGGCCCTTACTCTGCTATTCAGCATGCTAAAAGAATGCAGGATCATTTTGAGAACTATGAGATATATGATAAGAGTGTGAGGATGAGAATTTTTGTCCAAAGCTTAACAGGTGATGTTCGAACTTGGTTCAGGTCTCTGCCTGCAAATACCATCACAACCCCTGACGAGCTTTACCAAGCCTTCGCCAACAGATGGGAGAAAAAGAAGGACCCCTTACATATACTTGGTGAATATGACATGATTAAGAGAGGTCCTCAAGAGATAGTTCTGGAGTACTGTGCCAGGTTCAATAATGTATACAATGCAATACCCCAAAACTTAAGACCTCCTCCTGATTTGGCCTTATATAAATTCCCTGATGGATTTGACCCTGATATGGCTTATCAATTAAAAGAAAGATCCCCTTAAACCCTTGAAGAAGCACAAAAGGTTGCTGTCACAGTTGAGGCAAACCTAATTGCTAAGAGGAACAGGGCAAGATTGGAAAAAAGAGTTGCCTTTAAAGAGGAACCCTCAGCCTTTGACCAAAAATTGGATGCAATAATCTCTGGTATGAAGACGTTGGGTGACAGAGTGGAATCTGTGGAAAGAAATTCATCATGGGAAGCACCACAAAACAACCCTAACCGAAATCCAAACTTTAGGAGAAATCAAAACCCAAATGTGGGCAAGGCCAATACTGATCCAGAAATAAGACCTCCATTTCAGGAAAACTATGCTGAGACATCCACTTCAGATGAGCAAGTGGATGATACCCATATCCACCTAATGGGCCTTGATGATGGGCACTAAGTCTTCCTAAGCCAAGAAGATCATGAAGATGAAGACATTAAACAATTCCAAACCAAGTCAGGTGAGTCATTTGACTTCAAACAAGGCTATGACACCGGTGTTTATGAAGTCCATAAACAATACAAACCAAGAAGTAGGACTGTAAACATAACACAGCCTGAAAAAACAAAGGATAGACTGCAGCCCAAGGGTGCCATAGTAACAGAACCAACTGATCCACTCACAAAGGAAGTAACTATTGAAGAAGTTACTGAACAAACACAGAAGCCACTAGCTCCATCATCTGTACAGCCTAATCCAAGTCAAAAGCCTCAAGAGGTGAATGAAAAACACAAGCCCCAAGATCAATACAAGGATCAAGAAGAAACCCTACTAAACAAAGAAAAGGTGGTCACCCACAACACTAAGGTCCAATCTGAGAAACCCTTTGACTTGGAAGCTGAAATTGGCAAACAGAAAATAGCCATTCCTCTTGCAGAGCTAGCCAAGCATGACATCTATAAACAACAGATTGAGAAGTCCCTCCAACTCACTCAAAGCAAAGACAATGTCAATGTGTTGGATGACACCCCAGAATTGCTGTTTGGTCGAGAGGTCGATGGAAAAACAGCAGGCACAGCGATCTTACCCTTTTATGTCAGCTTGCATATCCATGATAAGATACTACACAATGCAATGTTTGACTCAGGTGCCTCTCATAACCTGATGCCAAAATCAGTCATGGAAAGGCTGAATCTAGATATTACTAGGCCAATATTAAAGGACCTTTTTCATTTGATTCCAGCCAAGTCAAGTGTTCCTTAGGCTTGATAAAAAAGACTTATTGTGTATCCCTGGTTCCATACCCGAATAAAACAATCTTGATGGATGTTTGGTTGTTCTGATATCCCACCCAAATATGGAATGTTATTGTCGAGATCATGGGGGGCTAAACTTCAAGGGTCCCTTCAATTAGACATGTCATATGACACAATCACAGTCTTTGGTCAACCCAAGAGACTATATAGAGAGTCACTCATGAAATACATGGTCAGCACTGAAGAAAAGCCTCAAAACTTCCCCATATATGCTGTCCATTCTGACATAGACTCATATATCCTGTTTAATGACAATACAGGTCACACAAATAATGAAGAAATCAAGACAATCAAAACAGATCAGCATATCAATGAAGGAACTCCTGACATAGAAACATGGGTTGAGTCAAAAGATGGAAATGTTCAAGAGGACAAATCATATGATAATGAAAACCAGACACTCAAAAAAGATGAGGACTTTAATGAACAAACTGCTGCTCTAAAAACAAAGTTGATCCCATCAAATGAAAAGACTGTTCTAAAAGTCAAACTAGGGGAAGAACCTAAACTTCAACTCACAAATCCAGACCACAGAGATATTATTCAGCATCCCCTAGAACAAGAGATCTTATGGTTCCTAGAATTTGATGGATCAGTCAACAAATTAGGGGCAGGGGCCGGAGTTTGGATACATAATAAACAAAACAGCCATGCAGAAGGCCGAGCCTATAGACTAAACTTCAGGTGCACTAACAACATGGATGAGTATGAAGCTCTCCTACTAGGCCTCAAGTTAGTGCAATCCCTACAAGCCATAAAAGTGTCAATCCTAGGAGACTCAAACCTAGTTATCCAACAAGTGAAAGGCAATTTTGTCACAAATGACAAAAGACTGAGATCCTATTGGTCTGCTGCTACTGAGCTACTAAAGTCCTTCACTGAATTCCAGATTGCCAAAATTCCTAGGGCTCAGAACCTTCATGCTCACAGTTTGGCCACATTTTCAAGTACCTGCAAGCTGCCTTTTGAGCCCCATCACTGTTTCACAACCGAGATAAAAAACAGCCCATATGTCCCAAACAATGTCAAGGACTGGCAGGTGTTTGATGATGATACACAAATAAACAATTTCTTGACTTTACAGGAAGAGTTTTTAGGTCTAAACATTGACACTGAGACAACAAGTCAATCACAAAGACTTGAGACAGCAAGTCAATCACAAATACATGGTAAACCAAATAACCAAGCTATATCACCCAAAACAGCTAAGCAAATACTACATCCTACAACCTTCAACAAACACAACATACAAAGAATCCAACAAATTAAATGTGAAGAGATAGCTGATTATGAAACTGAAGTGATACAACTAAAGGACAATTTTCTTCCAACAGGCTTAGCTCCTTTAGAAGACATTTTTGACTCCAATGATGTTCCCAACAAACCAAAATTGCAGCCCCTCAACACTACCATACAAGAGCATAACATTGGGACGGTCAAGCAACCCAAAATCATAAAACTATCTGTTGCATTACCTCCTGACCAAAAGCCTAAATACATTGACCTTTTTAAAGAGTTTCAGGATGTGTTTGCATGGAGTTATGAGGATCTAAAATCCTATGACACCTCTGTAATACAACACACTATCCCACTCAAGCCAGATCAGAAGCCCTTTAAACAAAAATTGAGAAGAATCAATCCTATGCTCCTCCCAGCAATGGAACAAGAGGTACAAAAAATGTTTAAAGCAGGCATTATAGCACCAATCAGATTCTCTGATTGGATTTCAAATTTAGTCCCCACAAGAAAGAAGACTGGTGAGATAAGGCTCTGTGTTGATTTAAGAAACCTCAACCAAGTATCCTTGAAGGATAATTACCCCTTACCCAAGATGGATCACATCTTGCAGAGAGTAGTGGGGGCCTCAAGGATTTCCTTACTTGATGGGTTCTCAGGCTTCAACCAGATCTTAGTCCATCCTGATGATCAGGACAAAACTGCATTTACAACCCCATGGGGAACCTTTAAATATGTTAAAATGCCGTTTGGTTTGAAAAATGCAGGGGCTACATTCCAAAGAGCAATGGACATTGCCTTTGCTAAAGAGATTCATGTCTTTCTTGTCATTTATTTAGATGATCTCACACCTTTCTCCAGATCTGACCAAGAGCACTTGAAACATATAAGGCAGATATTCACAACTTGTAGGAAATATGGAATTTCCTTAAACCCTAAGAAATCCTTGTTTGGTTTGGAGGAAGGTAAACTGCTGGGTCAAATTATTTCCAAAGATGGCATCAGAATTGACCCAGACAGAATCCAGGCCATCTTACAAATGCCTCATCCAAGAAATATAAAGGAATTACAAGCATTTCTAGGAAAAATCAACTTTCTAAGGAGATTTATCCCAAACCTGGCTGAACTAAGCAGATTGCTCAATAACATGCTTAAAAAGGATTCAAAAGTAAAATGGACAGTAGAAGAAAATCAAGTGTTTGAAGGTATCAAGTTTGCCCTCACACAAACCCCAGTCTTAACCAATCCTCAATTTGATAGGGAATTCATCCTATTTTCCTTTGCTTCCCAACACACAATTGTTGCTGTTTTACTACAGAAAGATGACCAAGGAAATGAGAAACCCATTGCTTTCTTTAGTAAAGCTCTTAGAGATGCACCCTTAAGTACCAGATCATGGAAAAGGAGGCATATGCTTTGGTCAAAGCTATTAAAGACTTTAGGATCTACATCCTATACTCCCATGTGATAGCCTATGTACCTAGCCCAATTGTTAAAGACATACTTACTCAAGAGAATTTAGAGGGTAGAAGAGGAAAATGAATTGCAAACATTCTAGAATTTGATATTGAAATAAAACCTACAAAACTTATAAAAGGGCAGGGTTTGGCCAAATTAAAGTTTAAAACAAATTTCCAAGCCCTGGACATCAACCAACTGGAAATGAACCCGGAGCTGGCGACTCCAAAGACAATGTACCTTTGACAATCCCCCTGGTATTCTGATATCTGTTATGTGTTACAAAACCTGTGTGCTCCCCCAGGGCTATCCAGAACTAAATGTAGGTTCCTAAAAATGAAAGCTTTAAAATTTTGTGCAATGGATGGCAATCTGCTTTGCAAAAACCATGAGGGTATCCTATTAAACTGCTTAATTGAAAATGAGGCTAACAATATCATGGAAGAATTTCATGCAGGTGATTGTGGTGGACATTTGTATTGGAAGTCCACTGTGGATAAGATACTGAGAGCTGGATACTATTGGCCTACTCTTTTCTCTGATGTCAAGAAATTTACCACTTCATGTCATAAATGTCAAGTGTTTGAAGGAAAGAGACAGTTACTGCCACTACCTTTAAGGCCTATTGCAACAGAGAGACCATTTCGTCAATGGGGCTTGGATTTCATTGGAGAAATTAACCCCTCATCTTCAGGCCAACATAGATGGATTCTAACAACAACAGAATACTTCACAAAATGGATTGAGGCAATCCCATGCAGACAAGCAAATTACTCCACTATCATTCAGTTTCTTGAGACCAATATCCTTGCTAGATTTGGATGCCCTGATAAGATAATAACAGACAATGCTGCTGCTTTCAGATCTAAGAAGATGGTCAGTTTCTGCCACAAATTCCACATTACTTTGGGCCATTCTACTGCAACTATCCCCAAGGAAATGGCCTTGCAGAATCATCAAACAAAAGCCTGCTAAACATGATAAAGAAAGTGTTGGAGGAGAACAAAAAGAATTGGCATAAGAAACTTGTCAATGCCTTATGGGCAGATAGACTAACAACCAAGAGATCAATTGGGGTCAGCCCATATGAATTAGTCTATGGATTAGAAGCCAAGTTTCCTTCATCACTAGGGATCCCTGTTATGAAGTTACTTCAAGAAAGCCAGGCTGAGCCCAATGATATGCAAAGGAGGGTGAATCAAATTATATGTTTACAACAAACTAGAGACCAAGTGTATAACAGAGTTCAAATCCTACAAGAGAAGCCCTCAAGAAAGCTTTTGACAGAAGGACCAAGGCTGAGGATTTCAATATGGGTGACAAAGTGCTCAAGTGGGATTCAAGAAGAGAAAATAAAGGAAAACATGGAAAGTTTGATTCCCTTTGGAGAGGACCATTTATCATCCATGAACTACAAGGAAATAACACCTACTTTCTTAAGAATCTTGATAAAACTAATTTGGATGAAGGTCCTGTCAATGGCAGGATGCTGAAGCACTATTTTGACTACCTTCCATGAATGCAGTATGGTTGCCCTTGTACATAATTTACTGTATATAGTGTTTTTTCTAAACATGTGAATAACTTAATTTCAGGGATCTTGCAGAAGCAGGAAGAGACCGTGCTTTAGCAAGTTTTATAAATATGACAGTCTACAATTTTGAGGTTTCAAGGATGAAAAACTCCAAGTTTTGAAGCAGTAGCCAAAGGGCCAAGGCATGCTGACGTGCTGTTCTTGGTCTTTCAAAAAGAAAAAAAACCCCCCCCCATGGATCCAGCTATTGGATACCTATACAATAGGTTTCTCATATTTCATGATTGGCAAATTCAAATGCCAAATATGCTCTACTTTGCTGGTACAAAGATCCCATATTTTCAAGGAAAGGCAAGGTGTGTACATGCCTTCATGTTTATTAAAATTTTGATGAATGGTTCAACAGTCTAAACTGGTTCATGCCATGTTTCAATTTTCTGTTGTAGAATAGAGAAAGAAGTCTGTCCAAACTATTTAATCTTGGCAGACTAGTAGCTAGGCAGAGAAGCTAAGGTTCCCAACTGCTTAATCTGGGGCCTTGGAAGAAATAAGGCTAGTACTAGATAGGACATCAAAGGAAAAAGCCAATGGAAAAGAAAAGGCACATAAAGGGTCTACAAGTCTAAGTGCACCCTCCAAGAAGAAACAAAAAATGCTAGGCAAGTAGAGGGGTAGGTAGATGGGGTTGCAGAAATGGAGGGCCATCACCAATTGGCCTATTAAGTGCAAAAACTTATGCCACTCAGGGTGTGGGCATCAAAGAAAAAAGAATGGAGGAAAAGCACTGGAAGCATGTCTAACTTCTCCAGTTTCCCCCAGAAGTCATTTCTTATTAACATCCCCAGGGGCCTTGAGATCTGCTCAGGTCCCCAGTTCCACTCCTTTACATCACAAACCACTTGGTCAAACCATGGAGTTCAAGCATGAAAAGAAGCCACATTTCTTGTGTAAAAACATCCTTTTGCATCATTTTCATCTACCCTCAATATCCTACGTCAAGTTCCATTTTTTACTTGGTTTCACCCCTTCACTCACCTCACAAACCATATTAATCACTAGCCTATGTTCTAGCTCCCTAATTTCCCCCTCCCCCTAGTGCTGCAGCCAAATCCCCTCCTTGGGAAATATTAAACCCTCAAGGGTTAGTATTAGCCCTACAACCCTCCTAAAAAACTATGGATTTAAGAAAAACTATGGTTAGCAGGCATAAATCACTTTCCCCGCCCTCATTTACCATTTTCCCCCTTTTCTCCGCCCTAAACCCTTTATTATAAAGTTTTGAAATAAAAGCTTTTTAATAAAAATGCGCTTAATAAACCTGAAAAACCCATAACCTAAGGTTCTAAACCCACCTCGCGCCCATTTATTAAACGTTTATTTTATTAATCGGGTAGGTCCCCTGTTATTAAAGCGCCGGCATATCCCGATCGCCGCAAGCCGTCAGATCTCCCACCCCGCCATCCTACGGTGGGCGGTCGATCCACCAACCAAGCTGCCCGACCTTTTGCGTCCGGGGGATGGGCGGTATTACCGCCGTACCCCCGCCACGCGTCGGGCGCTGGGGTTGTTTGCTGCCCCCCCCTCCAAACCACTTACCGCCTAAGGGCCTGCCGGGGAGACCGCTTACCACCCTACCCCTCATGCTGACGTCACGCCCCCGTCAGCGTGACGTCACCCCACTTTTCCACCGCCGTGCCTCCACGTCACCCTTGCCCTGCACATCGCCCTGTCCACCCTGCCACCGTGTCAGTGCCACCTGGGCACCCACGTCACCTGCCACGTCACCTCCTCCGTACCTGGGCCCATGATGACGTCAGCATGACGTCATCACAAAAAGGCGCCAATTCACCCAAAATGCATAAAAAAGCTTAAAAACCATTATTTTTTTATCATTTTCTGCAAACAACCCGGAGCTCCGCTGAAGGCGAAATTCAATTTCCAACGGTCGAAAGGCAAAAGTGATCCGCCAGAGTTGCTGCCGCCCCCATTGTCAACTCAATCGCATACAATTCAACCAGTTCGACCGGTGCAAACATCCCGTACACCATTAAACCAGGTATTTTGCCGCACGCGCCCTCTTATCCATTGTTCTCCATATAAATCCTGTTTCCTGCTCAAGCAACTTAATTTAAGAACCCACATTGTTGAAGTTCACCTCTGAAAACTACCAAAGAAACCTCTGTAATCCTTGCATGAGAGAAGTTCCAGGGAAACCCGTGACCCGCGGTAAAAATTTGCTTATTTTTCACAAAAGAGCAGCTAAAGGGCCAAGCCACAAGCTAGAAGAACTAAATTGCCAATTTCCCTCCCCTCTGCTAAGCAATTCTCTGCAAGTGACCAGCTAACCAGCTAAAAAACACTCTGCTTCCTCAAAACAGAGTGCCCCACAGATTAAATAAGCCTGTGACAGCCCCCTTGAACTACCAAAACTGCTCACTGCAAATAGACAGCAATAGGCCATTCCTCAGAACTCACACCAAGCTTGAAACACAGTAAAACCACCAGCAAGACCA
>APFE030548692.1:3893-71819 GCA_000404065.3 Pinus taeda
GAGCTTCTCTAGTCATGATTGTTTTATATGCAACACATTGAGCTACTTTGTGACCAAAGTTATGGCAAGAAAAGCATTGTCCATTGAAGAAACTTTTGCGGTTATCAAATCTACTAGCCATATGATTGTAATCTCTATTGTTATTCATTCTTGACCCAAATTGAGAAGACCTTACCTGTGGCTGGTTGTAACCTTTGTTCATTTTAAAAACAGATTGTTGATGGCCTTTGTTTGCAATTTGTCCTTGCTTTACTTGATAGTCTCCATTGTGCTTTTTCTCACTCCCTTTTGCTGCCTCAAGATAGCTCTTTGAAGTGGATGCTTGAGAAGTTTCTCCAGTGTATCCCAAGCCTGTCTTGTTTAGAGGAGAACGTTGAACATTGATAATCTCATCTAGAGTTTCAGATCCTTTGACAAACTTAAGATTAATTGCTTTTGTTTTCTCAATCTCTTTTCTAAGAGCAACAATTTCACCTTCTAACTTTTCAAAAAGTTTTTCCTTCTCATCAATTTGAATTTGTAGAGTATCAATGATCATATTCTTTTCTTCTATAACTCTCTTGAGTCTAGTAATTTCGTCATAAAGGTTATCTACATCTATAGCATCCATATAATCATCATCATCAAATGCCATTAACACTTTATATTCATTACCTTGTTCATCTTCATCACTATTTGATAGACCATCACTATCTTCATGAGTGTAGTAGCTTTTCTTATTTGCACCCTGTTTCTTGTTTCATCTAGCAGGTTCCTTTCCTTTATCCTTATGAGGACATTTTGCAGCATAATGACCTACTCTTCCACAAGCAAAGCATTTAAAAGGTAACTTACCTCTGAACCTTCCAGAACCCCTTTGAAGATTTCTGACAAATTTGATTCTTCTTCTTCTTCTTCTGTTATGTGGCTTGCTTCATAATACTCTCCTTTTCCTGATGCCTTGAAAGCAGCTTCTCTTCTATCTGATGGACCTCCCTTTCTCATTTCCTAAGTAGTTAGAATTCCATGTAGTTGAGACATAGTAAGAGTTCGTAGATTTTCCTTTTCTTCTATTGCAGATACTTTAGATTCAAACTTGGGGGACAATGATCTTAGAACTTTTTCAACCACAATAGCCTCTTTTATTTCTTCACCCAAATTTTTCATACAATTAACAACTTCATCTACCCGAAGAAAATAGTTAGCCACACTTTCATCATTATACATCTTGAGAGTCTCATACTGAATCCTGAGAGTTTGAAGTTTGGCACGGTTTACCTGTTCATCTCCTTCATAGCTCGTGACAATTTTGTCCCATATCTCTTTTGCGGATTTATAGTGCATTACCTTCATGAATTCCGATTGGGATATACATCCTAATAGAGTACTGACTGCTTTTGCATTTGTTTCATACTTCTTTTTCTCGTCTGCATCTGTAGAGTAGTTGAAGGAAAAGCATAGCCTGTCTCTACAATGTCCCAAACTTCTGTACCAAGAGATTGAAGATAGGCAGTAACTCTTACCTTCCAATAATTGAAGTTTGTCCCATCAAAAACCGGTGGCCTGATAGATGCTTCCCTCTCGTAGTTGCTCATGATGAAAGATCTTCCTTCAAGCGATCAAGCTTCTTTAGAAGGACCTGCTCTGATACCAATTGTTGAAAATAATACTGAGAGGGGGGGGTGAATCAATATTATCTAATTCTTTTACCAATTCTTCCTTATTTATACTTTGAATTATTTTTGCATACCAATACCATAAATAATGAGCATGAATAAGAAAAGTGGACAGTCACATCAAAGAACACCAGATATAAGGTGGAAACCCAATGTGGGTGAAAACCACCTGCTGCAATATGTCTCTATCTTCTTTCAAATTAGAAACTCCTTTTACAATGGTCTTGTACTGGTGCAGTCCTTTTCCAGTACGCAGGCTGCAACCTGCTGAGAGCTCCAACTCTCTCTCGTTTTCCAGTCTCTCCTGGAAGGGAGCTACAACCCCCTACTTCTTTTCAAGGACCACTTTTCATAAATTTTCAAACTGGATCCATATACATCAAATGATCATCAAGTACATGTAATTTATACAATCAGCTGCAGTAATCAGATCAACAATAACAGAACAGAACCCAGAGCATTTTATCAGCAGAAAACTTCAACCAACAGAAGATCTTAACACAGATACGCAGCTTTCTTTTTACTGGCTTGCGTTGCTACGCACTTCACCGTCTGTCTCACTGCGTACACCTGCAGAGCTCCTTCTGCTATACTGCGTGGCCACGCAATGCTCCTTTCACTAATCTGCGCACAGTACGCACCCAAATGCACTATCGCGCCGCGTACTGCCCAGTAGATACGCAGTCAAGATAATAATCGCGCCGCGTACTTTCACAGCAGGTACGCACCCAAAAGAGTAATCGCGCCGCGTGCTGCTACAGAAGGCACGCACCTGAAACACTATCGCCCTGCGTACACACGCACTGAACCTTTGTTGCCCCTGCGTACCCACGCATTGAGGCTTTGTCGCCTCTGCGTACCCACGCACTAAACCTTTTTCTTCTGCTGCGTACCCACGCGCTTTGCCTTTACTGCTTCTGCGTACCTCTGTCTAGGGCTGAAATAAAGTCAGATGCTCAGATCTGAACTTGCGCTCAAGAGATCACCCTTCGCAGATTCGCTTCTAACTTCTCCTTATAGATCAACCTTTTGAAAACTGAGAACCCAATAAATCAGATCTTAAGATATTCAATTACTCAAAAGATGCCGAAGCCAAATGATCTCCTTAGCTTTATATAGGCATGCTCTTCCTCAAATCAAGGATCATGGGGCTCAATAATAATAATAAAATAAACAATACCACGGGCCAAAACCATGATAACACAATACCGTCGGCTAAATACCATGAGAAACCCCACGCGTGGGCGCTTTACTACCTTGGAATGTGTGCACTGGGGTACGCATCTCATGAATGGATAATCTGCGTAACTGGACACGGTCCCTGCACGGCGTACCTGCGGGTACGCACCTCCTGAACTGTTCTCCTGCGTACTTCTTTATTTTCATCAAAAAGAGAGCCATGCCATGGGTGTTGCCATCAAGTACAACATTTGTAACATATACCAGTATACCAGAAACATAATGCCAACACATATATGGTTTCATACTTTAACAAAACATTCGCCAAGACTTCACAATGTTTTATTATTCATTAAAAAATTTGCCAAGATCTTACAAGATTTTATAATTCAGTGAAAGATTCTCCATCACTGTACAAGATAATATAATATGGTAAGAGATTCGCCAAAAAAATTATATAAACATATTATATTATTGATAAAATTGCCTCTCATTTTTCCTATGTATCATGGGGATTAGCCCATTTATTATACATATAAATTTAGGGTGGTTCTTAAAATTTTCCTTGATATCAGGTCTAGATACCATCAATTAAGAATTAAAAATGATTATATTCATAAAACTACATTAAAAAAATAATATGTACACCATGAATTCGCGGTACCACCTTTTGGACCTACCAATGTTCCTGCAACCTCTATGTGTCTAATGAATAGTCTATTTAATAGATACTTCGAGAACCTTTTATTAATTTTTATTGATGATATTTTGAAACACTCAAAATATTAATAAGAACATGATGAGAACTTAACGATAGTGCTACAAACACTAGGGGAGCACCAGCTATATGTAATGTTCAACAAAATTAATTTTTATGAGGATAAATTGAGTAATTAAGACATGTGATTTCTATGGAAGGGATATTGTTGGTCATAAAATGGTCAAGGCCATTGTAAACAAGAAAATACCTAAGGACGTGGTAGACATTAGGTCCTTCATTGGTATTTTTGAATATTGTCGAAGATTCATTGAGGGATTTTCAAATCTAGCCTATCCCATCACTTCTTTGTAGGAAAAGGGAGTCAATTTTAATTAGACATCAAAATGTCAGGGAGTTTTGACATATTAAATTTTTTACTAACAGTAGTCCCATTTTTGAATATTTCTTATCCAAATAAATAATTTATTTTCTGTAGAGATAAGGGGATGGGTGTTGTGTTGATGCAAGAAAGTTATGTGGTTACTTATGAATCAAAAAATTCAAAGCTCCATGAGAATATATATATATATATATATATCTTGAATTAGATATTGTTATTCACACATTAAAAACATGGAGGCATTAGCTGTTAGGAAAAAAGGTTACAATTTTTACTGATCATATAAGTTTAAAGTATTTTTTAAGTCAATCATAATTGAATGCTAGATATTCAAGATGTATGGTAAGATGGATGGAAAGATGGACGGAAAGATGGATGATTTTTTTCAGTTCGTCTTGGTTATCAAAAGATGATTACAACTTTATGAAAGTAGTTTTATTGTACAGGTATAAAAAGAGAAGTGGATGAGTATTTCGAAAAGTGTTTGGAGTGCCAACATGTTAAGGTGGAACAAAAACACCCAGTTTGACAACCAAACCCTTTACCCATTCTATAATGGAAGTGGGAAATAATTTCATTAGATTTCATCACTAGTTTTCCCAGAACTATGAGACAACATGACTCAACTGTGGTGGTGGTGGACAAGTTTAGCAAGTCATCTTTCTTTATACCTATCCGCTCTAGATATAAAGCAACAAAAGTTGTTGATATTTTTGTGAAGGACTTTTTTCGATTACATGGAATACTAAAAACAATTATATTTGATAAGGATGTTAAATTTAATTCTACTTTCTATGGGACATTGTATGGAGGAATGCATATGAAGCTAAACTTTATTATAACCTACCATCCTCAAACATATTTTCAAACAGAAAGAAAATTCAAATACTTGGGGACATGTTGTAGATGCATGTTATGGACCAACTAAGTAAGCCAAAGGGTTATTTGCATTTAGTGGATTTTTGTTACAATAATAGTTAAAAATCATCTACTAAAATTATCCCATTTGAAGGTCTATATGGGTGAAAGTTCCACACTCCTTTGAGTTGGAGTTAGATAAAAGATAGGTTGATTCTAGGACCTAATATTTGTAAGAAATGGAACAATTATTAAAGAAGATAAGGAGAAATTTGAAAACTATCCAAAATAGGAAAAAGAGAAATATAGGTCAAAAGAGGCTGCATAAAGAGTACAACATGGCAGGATGTGTATACATCACAGCCAAGGAAAATAAAATTACTCTGGGATTGGGAAATTTTGTTAAGATAACAGCTAGGTTCTATGAACCAATTCAGGTAGTAGCTAGAGTTTAGCCAGTCTCCTACCAGCTAGCACTACCGAGACATATCAAAGCACATAATATTTTTCATGTTTCCTTGTTCAAAAAGTATATTTATGACCCTACTCATGTAATGAATCGCAACGTGCTTCATGCTAAATAAGAATGAGAATTCTACGTTGAACCTCTACAAATAATAGATCATAGGGTAACCATTCTCCAGAATCAAGTCCTTATCCAGTTTAAAGTGCAATGGAAACACTACATCTAGGAAGAGGCTACTTAGGAGATGTAAGATAAATTGCATGAGGTATTTCTTGCTTTGTTATAGAAGTGAAGGAAACTAGAACAACATAGAGTATGATGTTTATTTTGAGAGGGGAAGACGTGATACCCCTGTGTTTTGATTTTTAAATACATGACAATTTTTAGATTACTATGATTATTATTTGAGCTCAATGGTTTTAAAGACCAAGATTGGAGTTGATAAATTATGTACTTAAATTTTATATTATTAATAAATGTTTTACTTGGGAATTTTATGGGAAAGATCACATGAGTAAATAAATACTTATTTTCATTTTATAACAAGTTGTTATGTGGTCAAGTCTAGATATTGGACCTTCCCAAATATTCTCCTAAAAATCCGAGGAGAAATAGATATTAGGAAAATACTATAATTGTAGACAAATATTCTGCTAAATTAATAATAATAAAAGATCATAATGGGATGGAATGATTACGCTAAAAAACTTAGTTAGAGAGAAATTCTAACTTGGGTGAAAAGAAAAAAGAAAGTACAACGAGAGAGAAAGACATGATTTAAGGGAAAAATATATACTTTTCCTAATTAAAGAAAAAAAACTTAGGTAATTAAGTGGATGTAGAACTTAAAAGAAAAAAGATTCTAAGGACAAATACACCAAGACAAATTATAAAAGCATGACTAAGGAATACAAGAGAGGTTTGTATTCTTGTAGGAAAGAATTATGAGCTCAAGGGGACCTGTTGGTTGGGAGGAACATGCTCTCTCCCTAACTTATCCCAAATGATTTGTTAAGGTCCAATGATTGTGATTTTACTATGAATGGTTGAATTGCATTTATTAAATGTATTTACTACTGCAATGATAAGTGTTGTTATAATTTATTGAATTATACAATATGGTTAACTATGGTGATTAGTATGAGTATGTTAGTTTGAACAAGTGTGTGCATGTACTGAAATATAGTGTGTTCTAAATGTTTAAATTTCATGCTAATTTATTCAATTTAGATTATAGAGGCACATATCATATGTATATTTGACCTACAGATTATATTTTGAATATCGAAAGAGAAAAGTCTTATGCTTGATAATAAGGGATCTAAATCTAATTATTGTATAGAAAATTAAAATAAATTAAGGTGTAGTACTTATTGCTTGATCAAGGAAATAAGGGTAAAACTAAAACACAAGGCCCATGTAGGAAGCGTGAAGCTAAACCGCACATCATTAGTTAACATCATCATACGAGAGTAAGTTCGAAGTCAACAAGTGGTAAAAGAACATAATATGTATTTCAGTTAAATTTTTGTCTAATTAAGTATGGATCAAAGTAACAATATGGGTAAGGAAACATGGAATATATATATATATATATATAGATTGAAATATTTTTATTTATGATTTATATTCTCAATTCTGATATTTATTTTTTATTATAATTTTCTCTTTATATTTCTATGTTTGTGTATAGCATTCGGTGGTTTACCTTGTAAAAAATACATAAGTTTAAATTTTGTTTCTTACAGGTTTTACCATCATATAGCATCCCATGAATGACTTATCACCTACTATTAATATGATAATCAAATATTATAATCACAATCATTAAGTAAAGTAACCATTGAAATGGAATAGATATTTGTGTAAAGGAAAGAGAATTAGTGTTACTTGTTAACATAATGCATCTCATTGCAACTTTACACCATTAACCTTGCTCAATTAATGAGGGCTAATTAAAAAAACAATGAATGATATAATTCACAATGTTATGAAAAGTGATAATATCATAAATATAACCAATTATGAAACCACACAATTGAACACTGATATTACCGTAGAAACCCCAAAGGAAAAAACAAGCAAACATTTCTTTTATTAAACATTTCGTGAGAGAGTTCACCCCTCACTCAATGGACAAAATGGATTACATCCTTTGTCCATTCTTGAAATTTTATAAAAGGAACATAATATTTCACTCAGGTATCATTAACTATAGATCCATACATTAGACATTTTGTCATGTTTCTTAAACACATTACCCAAGAGTCCTTAAAGAACAATGTCATCATGGCATGGTTTTTTTTATCGCAGTAAATTTATTCCCCATTCTGCATCCACCATTGTTAGCCCATAACAAGTTAACAATATAATTTAGTAAACCAAGTTTCCATTTGTAAAATACATTTGACGTTCTTTCACTCCACAAAAACACTAGTTTCTATAAAAAGTTATATAAATATCCTTTAGAAAGGATTACTAAGGAAGTTTGCAGCCTTGTCAAAGCTTGTAACATTCATAAGAATAAGGACCTGATAGATAGTTGTCCTTATACCCCTAGAATATATGGTGATCCTAAAGTTCACAACGAAGGGATTCCATTTAGTGAATACTTTTTGTGGACCTACTTATCATCTTGCCAAATACCTAGCCAGAAAATTGAAACCCGTAGTTGGAAACACTGAATCATTTGTCAAATATTCCTCTCAATTTATTAATAAGGTTAAATATATCAAACTTGATAATAATGAAATTATTGTTAGATTTTATGTCATTTCACTATACACCAATATTACCTATTGAAGGAGCCATGGAGGTAGTCAGGGAATTAATTGATCCTGACACATCTAAACTTATTGAATTATGCCTTAGATCTACTTTATTTAGTTTCATGGGTGACATATATGAACAAAGATTGCATAATTGCGATGGGATCTCCTCTATCCCTCATTATCACTAATTTATTCATGGAAGATTTTGAAACCAAAACCTTACAATCTTCCCCCTTAAAACCTAAATTGTGGAAAAAATTTGTAGATGACACCTTGATCATTTGGCCCCATGGATGTGACACATTAGAAACTTTTTAAACAACATTTGAACAATCTTTCTTTATCTATAAGATTCACCATGGAAGTGGAAGTCAATGATCGCCTTCCTTTTTTGGACATCCTCATTATGAGAAATCAAGATTGTACCATTTCACACCAAGTATGCCATTAAAAGACCCATACAGAGGAATATCTTCATGCCACCTCACACAATCACCCCACCCAAAAATTAGGAGTTATAAGCACTATAGCAACAAGAGATATTTGGATCTCTGATAAATAACACTGGGAAATGGAGAAATCACATCTCATGGATGTAATTGCGAAAAATGCATACAAAACAAATCAATATATCAAGCCCATTAAAAATTCAAACAAAGAAACTTGGTCATAAAATAAAAATATAAATATAAATGATTTGTTGCCAAGGTAAACATTTCCTAAATCTTTGCAACCATTGAAGAGATTTCCCACATACTAAAAAGAAATAATATTTTAATCACCTTCAAACCTTTAGATACGATCTAGAGTTGTGTCAAATCAGTTAAAGATCACATTGACCCTAAATTCTAGAAAGGTGTTTATTTAATTCCATGCTCTTGTGGGGTTCCATATGTTGGAGAGATTGGTCGATCTATTAAAACTAGAATCCAAGAGCATTCCTCTGACATTAAAAATAATCATTCAAAAAGCTCTACTCATGTAGAACATTCCAATAAAATCAAACATGAAATTGGCATCGAAAATACTCACATCGTAGCGAAAATTGACCATTATTTCCACATAAAATTTAGATAGGCCATAGAAATCAATAAGCACCCAAAAAACCTCAATAGGGATGAGAGATGGATTATAAGTAAAAATTGTATTTCTACCCTAGCATCTAAAACAATATCCTCCCATACCCCCTCCCCTTAAAAATTCCTAATAATTAATAACATCCCGCTAAGTTCATTAATTAATATTATTCATTATCATTCATAACACATTAATTATTTTTATGTAACTAACATATTAATAACATATAACAAATAATTTAATCATCTCCATAAAAAATTATCTACCATTTAAAATAACATTATTATACATACCACATAATTCATATCACATTCATATATATCTTAATAAATTCCATCCAATAATTTATTAATATTAAATACACATCATTAAATCTTTATTGAATAAACAAAATATAACCCACATTATATAATATATTTTTTCTATTATGGTTTTTATTGTCAGCCAATTTTAACCAGATTTTACCTATTTATTACCTCCATTGGTTTGATAAGTTTTCCACATTGTTTACATCCTGAAGATGAACCACAATTGCAAGTTCGAAACGTCCATAATCTAACTATCATTAATGTGATCGATTCGGTAATTCATTTGAAACAACATATTGGGTCTAGATACCATCAATTAAGAATAAAAAATGATCATATTCATAAAAATACATTAAAAAAACAATACAAATTTGCAGTACCACCTTTTGGACCTACCAATGTTCCTACAACCTTTATGTGTCTAATGAATAGTTTGTTCAATAGATACTTGGACAAGGTTTTATTATTTTTTATTGATGATATTTTGAAACACTCAAAATATTAATAAGAACATGAAGAGAACTTAACGATAGCGCTACAAACACTAAGGGAGCACCAATTATATGCAATGTTCAACAAGTTCAAGATTTATGAGGATAAAATTGAGTACTTATGACATTTGATTTATATGGAAGGAATATTGTTGATCATAAATTGGTCAAGGCCATTTTAAACTAGAAAATAACTAAGGATGTGGTGGACATTAGGTCCTTCATTGGTATTGCTGGATATTATCAAAGATTCATTGAGGGATTTTCAAATCTAGCCTACCCCATCACTTCTTTGTAGGAAAAGGGATCAAATTTTAATTAGACACCAAAGTGTGAGGAGAGTTTTGAACATTTAAAATATTTACTAACAAGAGTCCCATTTTTTCATATTTCTTATCCAAATAAATAATTTATTATCTATAGAGATAAGGGGATGGGTGTTGTGTTGATGCAGAAAAATTATGTGGTTTCTTATGAATCAAAAAATTCAAAGCTCCATGAGAGAAACTACTTTTTTTTTTAATCTTGAATTAGCTACTGTTATTCACACATTAAAAACGTGGAGGCATTAGCTGTTGGGAAACGAGTTTACAATTTTTGTTGATCATATAAGTTCAAATTATTTTTGTAAGTCAATCATACTTGAATGCTAGATATTCAAGGTGGATGGTAATATGGATGGAAATATGGATGATTGTTTTCAGGCCATCCACATTATCAAAATATGATTACAACTTTATGAAAGTAGTTTTACTATACAGGTACCAAAAGAAAAGTGGATGAGTATTTGGAAAAGTGTTTGGAGTGGCAACATTTTAAGGTAAAACAACAACACCCAGTTTGACTATCGAATCATTTCCCCATTCTATAATGGAGGTGGGAAACCATTTCATTAGAGTTCATCACTAGTTTTCCCAAAACCAGGAGAAAACATTACTCAACTGTGGTGGCAGTGGACAAATTTAGCAAGTTCGTTGACTTTATACCTATACACTCCACATATAAAGTAAGAAAGGTTGTAGATTTTTTTCATTGAAGGATATTTTTCAATTACATGGAATACTAAAAACAATTATATCAGATAAGGATATTAAATTTACTTCTACTTTATATGGGACATTGTTTGGAGTTGGATATGAAGATAAACTTTAGTATAACCTACCATCCTCAAACATATTTTCAAACAGAAAGAAAAATTCAAATACTTGAAGACATGTTTCAGATGCATGTTTTGGACTAACCCAATAAGCGAAAGGGATATTTACATTTAGTGGAATTTTTTTACAATAACTGTTATAAGGCATTTATTAAAATTATCCCATTTGAAGGTGTATATGGGTGAAAGTTCCACACTCAATTGAGTAGGAGTTAGCCAAAATATATTTTGATCTAGGACGTGATATTTGTAAGAAATGGAACAATTATTAAATAAGATAAGGTGAAATTTGAAAACTATCTAGAATAGGCAAAAGAGTTATGTAGATCAGAAGAGGTTGCATAAAGAGTACAACATCAAGGGATGTGTATACATCAAAGTCAAGCAAAATAAAAGTAAGAACTTTTGTTAAGATAACACCTAAGTTCTATGAACTGGTTAAGATAATAACTAGAGTTGGTTCAGTCACTTACCAGCTAGCTCTGCCAAGGCATATCAAATTGCATAATATTTTTCATGTTTCCTTGTTCAAAATATATATATTTATGACCCTACTCATGTAATGAATTTGAATGTGCTTCATGCCAAATAGGAAGGAGAATTCTATGTTAAACCTCCACAAATAACAAATCACAGGGGAACCATTCTCGATAATTGAGTCATTACCGAGTTTAAAGTGCAATGGAAACACTACATCTAGGAAGAGGCTACTTAGGAGATGGAGGATAAATTGCATGAGGTATTTCTTGGTTTGTTATAGAAGTACAGGAAATTGGAAAAACATAGAGGATGATGTTTATTTTGAGAGGGGAAGACATGATACACATGTGTTTTGATTTTTAAATACATGACAATTTTTAGATTACTATGATTATTATTTGAGCTCAATGGTTTTGGATTTGGTAGATTATGTAATTAAATTTTATATTATTAATAAATGTTTTACTTGGGAATTGTATGGGAAAGAGCACATGAGTAAATAAATACTTCTTGTTATTCTATAAAAATTTGTTAAGTGGTCAAGCCCATATAGTGGACCTTCCAAAATATTCTCCTAAAAATATGAGGAGAAACAAATATTAGGAAAAAACTATAAGTGTAGAAAAATATTCTGCTAAAATAATAATTATAAAAGATCATAATGGGATAGAATGATTATGCTAAAATAGCTTAGTTACATAGAAATTATAAGTTGGGTGAAAAGAAAAAGAAAGTACACGATAGAGAAGGCATGCTTTAAGGGAAAAATATATACTTTTCCTAATTAAAAATTAAATAAAACCTAGGTAATTAAAAGGATGTAGACCTTAAAAGCACAAAGCTTCTAAGGAAAAATACACAGGGAAGAGTTTTAAAAACATCACTAAGGAATACATGGGAGGTTTGTATTCTTGTAGGCAAGAATTCTAAGCTCAGGGGGAATTGTTGGTTGGGAGGAACATGCTCCCTCCCTAACTTTTCCCAAGTGATTTGTTAAGGTCAAATGATCGTGATTTTATTATGAATTGTTGAAGTGCATTTATTAATGGTATTTTGCTACTACAATGATAAGTTCTGTTATAATTGATTGAATTATACAATATGGTTAAATATGGTGATTAGTTTGGTTATGTTAGTTTGAACAAGTATGTGCACGTACTGAAATTATAGTATGTTCTAAATGTTTAAATTTCATGCTAATTTATTCAATTTAGATGATAGATGCACATATCATATGTATATTTGACCTGCAAATTATATTTTGAATATCGAAAGAGAAAAGTATCTCCCTTGATAATAAGGGGTCTAAATCTAATTATTGTATAGAAAATTAAAATAAATTAAGGTGTACTCCTTATTGCTTGATCAAGGAAATAGGGATAAAGCTAAAACACAAGGCCCATGTAGGAAGCATTAAGCTAAACTACACATAATTAATTAACATCATCATAGAAGAGTTAGTTGGAAGTCAACAAGTGGGAAAAGAACATAATATGATTTCGTTAAATTTTGAATAATTAAGTATGGATAAAAGTAACAATATTGGTAAGGAAAAATGGAATATATAAAGTATTCCTGAAAACCAACAAATACTTAAACATTTTTGCGTTTTTGTTTAAGACCCATTGTTAAAGTTGGGATAAATATTACCAATGTTCATATTAATAGCATATTACTTATAATCACTGCATATGAGAAATAATTTAATAAGTAATTTAGGATAAAGGATATTCAATGATTTGAAGTAAATATAATACACGTATGTGTGGGATAAATATACATAGTAAAATCCTTTAAGATATGTTGTGAATTATTAGTGGTAGGAATTTACAAAAAGCTAGATTGTATTAGCCTAGATCTCTAGATTATAACTAATTTTTTTTTGAGAAAAATTTAGTTACATGGGAGAACCACATCAATATCTAATTGCAAGAAATATCATTAAGGAATCTCTAAAGAATGAAATAGTCATAAAACACAAATTAAATTCAGAGATGGAATAAGGGAGTGAAGAATGGGCACAAGTAAATTATCTATTCGTTGAATACACATAGTATAATCCTATGCCTAAGATAAGGAACTTATACAAAATACTTGAACAAGGAATGTAGTATGTGTCTAAGAATATATAGATATATAATTATATTATATATATAATATATTATATATATATATATATGATATTATATATTATATCTTTATCGGATATGAAACCTCATAAATGGTCATGTAATACCTTAGAGTTACTAGAATTTGAGTTAGTGAAGCTAATCTTGTAGTTATGAGAAATAGAAAAAGACCCCTTATAAGTAGAAATAAATTTCAGGACAACTTAGTCCTCATAACAAACAAGAAACTAAGAAAACTAGAATCGATGACATAGTGAGGTAGTCCATTAACCTGTATTATTATGGTGATGAGAGTTTTATAAAATTATTATGAAAGATACTCATGTAGAGGTATAATGATATAACATTGATGAATAAGTTATGCTAGAAGTAACCTGTCATTTTATAGTGTTTTACAGAATATATCATAGATTATAACAAGTGAACTAATATAACGACAATGGGTGTATTATTTAGAGAGAGAGGAGATAAAAATTCTATTCTAAGTTATTATAATAAAATAAAATAGTATTTTGATATGGTTTCATGAGATGTTCATACGTTAAGAATGTCGAAAGAACCCTTTTGTTCAAAGAAAAAAAATATATATATATATATATTGTTGCAATGTAAGAAAAATCTACAGTAACTAAAGGCTCATTTCCTTTGAAAATTAATAACCCTCGTAGGGTCTGAAGAAAAAATCAAGGCTCTTATTATTAGGTCCAAAGAGCATCATGATTTCATCTATGTCGAGGAGCCATACACAATAACATTACACGTATATACGTATAAAGGTGAATGCAATCGACTTGTTAGGAGAAAGTGTCAATTTTAGCCTTTTTTATTGAATGTCATCTTTTAGAGATGGAACAAAACAAGTGAAATGAACTCCATTAAACATTATACATGTAGCAGAGATAAAATAAGAAATAATCAAAGAGGAAGTTGTTTATTGGAAAAATTACCACTATTCTTAGTTCGGAAAGAAAGAGGCTAAAAATGTATATTCGGGGAAGGAAATTACCTGATATTGCCAAAACGTATGCAAGTTGGAATAATAATTCATTATCAGTATAATACCTAATTTGGGTGAATGTATTATTATGGAATGAAAATCAAAATCCCCAAATAAGAATTTCATTAAAAATCATTTTGAGCCATAAGAGGGAGTGCCATGGCCAATTTGTATGACATAGCACAACAATAAGAATTTATAGGGTTTAATTCCTAAAAATATAGGTTAAAAGTTGTTAAAACCCTGAAGGGTAAATGAAAAATTAATTGAAGAAATGTAGAGGTGCAATATCATAAAAAAACAAGGACCCTAGAAAAAGAGTCAAAGGCTCACTCAATCTTCACACAAGTTAACTGTGCCATGAAAAGGAAAAGAGGTATCAAATGGAAAACCCTTAAACAATGTAAATATTTAATGGAATTAGTTTAATCTAAAGGGTAAATAAATTTCACCTGGAATGAGTCGAGCAAAGAGGAATAGAAGGTACAACAATATAAAAGGAGATTCTTTACACAACCATAAGAGTTTCTCCAAGAACACTAGTGCCATAAGAGATAAAATGCATTAACAATCTGTAAGAGAACCTTAGTAACTAAAACACCATAAAATGAAAATATAAAGAACATAGACCTGTAATGTATTCTTTATATTAGGTTTAGACCAAGGGTTGAAACTTGTTACAATTCCCTCTTTACATAGAATACATTGAATAAATGCAAGTCGCAATTGTAAAATTGAAAAAAATTGGTGGCAAGAATAACCATGGTTTTAGTAAAGATCTGAGCAATGTTGTAGCCGTGAAGAACCAAGTTAAAAATGACCAAATGAGACTTATAATATGGTTTCTCTACCCTAAGTCTAAGCATGTTAATTTTCCATCATTAAATCTCTAGATCCAATCCAAATGGTTGATTCATTAAGTATTCATGTTAGATAAGACCATGTGTAGGAAGGTGGGGAGGTGAGTACATGGCCCCATCATCTACAACTACACGTGAAATTGATGATCCCCATAATCAAAATTGTGTGCCACCTAAGGCATAGAATGAATCCCTAAACATTAACGCCTTTGTATAGTGAAATGGGTGTGATGTTTATAAAAAATTGTGTAAAAATTTATATGAAAAGGGTTGAATAGGAGTAAAGGGGTAGAGGCCCTAACTCTATTACATATGTGTGCAGATGAAATATAAGCAAGATTAATATTACACAACTTGATTAAATCCGTTTTGAATGAGTAATGTTACAGGAAGTTAGAGGAAAGAAAATGGCTACATAAGTCTTGAATCTAATTCATTTCCCAATAGGATCTGGGACTCTTACGAGCTAACTCAAGCATAATATACTATATGCATGATTTGGTAGTTGTATGAGATATTATGTGTCAATTATAAGTAAAAATTTGGGTGACAATATATGTTTCATCTATATATCAATACTTATGGTTAACACTGTGTACGTGATAGTAACGTGTATTATCAAAATATAGAGATAAAATTGCTAATTATACTAGTAGTAAAAACTTTATAGTGTGTGAAAAAGGTATGTTACAATGTTAATAGATATTTGATGTCAACATATACTAGCTTTACCTGCAATGACTATGGCTCACATTAGGTACCTGTTCTCCTTTATCTATTAGAGCTTCAGTTTAAAAAAAAAAAACTGACACTCTCTAGCCATTTCTTATTTAGCTTCGTCAATTTTTGACATGAATGGAAAGGAAAATGTGCTCTCCTATTGGAGGTGCTAGATACCACCAACATATAGGGGATCTCCCCGACATAAGGTCAAAACTAGACCTCATATCATTTGGTGTAGGAGTGTCAATCATTTTTTACTTAAATATATTCCTTGGCTTTAGCTATCAACACGAGAGAGAAGTGAAAATGTTATTTTGAATGAGTAAGCTAGTTCACCTTATAAATCTTCGATTGCAGATGTATAAAGGTTATCTTACCACAAAGGGGAAAATAAATTGATCTTTTAATAGAGAAGTAATAGTAATATCCTAATAGAGAGAAATGTAAATGAGAAAGAATCGTCTAACATCAAATGAAATAGTTCACAAGGATGTGACGCTCATTATAAAATTACAACATAGTTTCAAAAAGAAGCATTGAAATCACTGAAATATTCCAATTAATCCAGTACAAATGAAAGAAAACATGAACAATAAGAATTCAAGTGATAGTCTTAGAAGCATACATAATCCATGAGTGAAAATGTGTTAGCCTGGAAGGTTTCGATAATAATAAAAATCCCCAAGATACATAAATACAATGAACACCACTAGCTCCACTGGTGGAGCGTTAGAGCCACTACTTATGCCCCAAAAGTACTAACATTGTCTCTCTAATGCCTTGTGGGAGAAACCAAGATTAAACTTACTTTATATGAGAAATGAGGATGTATTTTTAACTTGAGACATGACCTTTTACATCCTCATGATTCTTGACTTTCCAACTTCTAGTGGCTTTTGGATTTTTATAACCTTTGGGATTCCAAATGACTTTTGAAATTAAATACGAATTTTGGTATTACATCTCCTTTGGACTTCCATGATTCTTTATTTCATACATGACTCTTGGTCTTCCACTTAAAATTTTTTTTACAATGATTAGAAAAATACATCATGACTTCCACATCATCGTGTGATGAGAATGTGACATTTCACTATCTTCGATGACTAGGACTAATAGTGACTGATGAGATGGAATTTCTCTATTGGTGACATAGATACCACTTGTATATTCCCTCTTCAAGTAGCTTTGATTGGTGATATGTCTACCCTCCAAAGGGTATTTGATCAAGTTGAGTCTTTGGGTGCTTTGATCATCAAGATTCAAGTGTGTTGTTTGTGTTTTCCATGCTTCCTTTGTTTTTTTCTCTTTGCCAAATCTTCCTCATGTGTGATTTTCATCATGTTTCTAGAATACTTGTATCTTTAATCACTCATGAAAAGGAACCAACAACCTGAAAATATCATATCCTACCATGTTTTATGTATATTTTTATATTCATGCCTTTTCAGTGCGCTTAAGAGGGACAAAAGGATTTCCTAGGCACATGGGCACACTTCAAAAGGCTGAAGGGCTGAAGAGGAAAGGTTTTAGGTCTTCGACGTTCACTCATGTGGTGAAGGGAGGGATACAATAAAGGCGGGGTGCATAACACAAGTGTGAAGGAGGAAGGGGAAGGCTTTAGCCTTTCCAAGTGTGTTGTGCACTTGAGGGAGAGATGGAGGGTGTAGGACACACTCATGAAAGCTAAAGGGTGTAGGCTTAATGCCATGTCATGTCCATTATTGAATGTTGATGCATGTTAGGGTTGTGGAATTATAGTATATCCTATGACAAGCACCCTAGCCAAGGAAATTCAATGTCCACCTTAATTTTACATCATATTTATAATATATAGAGATATAAATTAATTTGTAGTTAAAATATCCAATTTCGTCTATAATTTCCTCCTTCATTTTAGTGTAAGGGAGATGTGTAATCCCTCCACTAAACATGGAGTTGACATGTAACATTTCAAAAAAAATATTAATAACAAAAAATTGCTAACCATGAATAAATATTTCAATGTCTATATTTAGAAACATAATTTTATATGAACTTTATATAGAGAGATAGAGTAATTGAAAGTAAAAAAATTCTTATTATTTCAATTTTCATTATAAGATATAAAAGAATATTTTATGGTTAAAACATTTTTGTTTGTTTGTTACTAAGAAAACATTTTAATCTAGCTAATGTGGCTAAAATATAATAATTCAATAGCTATCATGACTAAAATATTTCAATGTCAATATTATATAGTATATAAAGTAATTCAAAGTTGCTCAAAATGAAGAAGATGTGTAATTCTTTTTATAATCGACATAGATTTCACACTAAATATATATAAAGAACCACCAGTATATATCCATCCATTGTAGCGGCCACAACCACCCTCCAAAAGACTGCCTTAGCTTCGTTTTGGAGCCTCCCTACCAACCTTTCATAGCAACATATCTTGCTTCATCAAGTACACAAGCTTCAGTGATTTTCTTTCAGAACGATAGCATGTCCATCAACTCTTATTACATTCCCCTCACAAGTTGTTCTTTCGGACTTGGTCCAGCTGTAGGCTGAGAAGCTCCCTCAAGAAATTGTGCAATTCTAGAGGGCAACCAGCCTTACCTCCATAAATTGAGCAATTTTGTCTAGCATCCTGCTAGGCTCCAGAATTACACAAATTTGCCAATAAAGCTTCACTGAGAAAATTGCCCAATTCTTCCCAGTAGAGCTACTCAGCCTAGGAATTACGTAAACCTGGCTAGCAGTCAGTTACTATGCCCAAAAATTGCACAAATCTCCTGGGCAACCAGCCCAACTCCCTCCTAGAAATGCACATTTTCCCCTAGTAGTTGAGTAGGCTCTTGCATGTGCAGTTAGGTTGACCAGTTCCACACGAGACCAAGGAAACTTGACTTGTATGCACGGGTTTCTTTTTCTTGGAATAGAAAAAGCTACATGCAAAAAGCATCCCTAGATTTTAGAGAGCTATTTTTAGCAGCTGGAAGTTACATGCAAAGATCATTTTAGAGTCTTTCCTCCTAGTTGTTAGTGCCTTGATCTACCTCAGGCAGGTCTAAGGTAACATCAAACCATGCTTAGCCTGGTAGCTAGCCCTACCAAGTCGGGAGAGGGCTCTCTCCTTGTCAATCTCAATTAGGATATTAGAAATTAGGGCTTGAGATGTGTTAGTGTCGGTATCGTCATCCCTCCGTCAGAGATCAAATCCTCTTGTTGCATTTCATATTAGGAGTCCTGCCCAGTCATCTGCATTCCATTAGGCACATGGATCATCCGATGAGAGTGGTTTTCCTCATGTCCCTCATGTCATTTACCTACTAGTTCATGTTTGTTCATTAAAAAGGCATATACAGTCTTCTTTTTATCTAAAATTGCAAAATGTTGTCTTTAGGGTTTCATTGTCGATTAAGTCAGGGTTCCGTTAGGGTTTCATCAATAAATGCTTCAAAATGTCCAATAATTACCAGCAGGCTATGAGGAAGTTTCAACATCAATAACTTTTAGCGCCAAGTGTTCGAAATTGTGTTTTTCCTCAAAACTCTGTTTTGAGGAAAAAAACAGAGTATTTAGCTTTTATTGTACAAAAATCATGAAAATTTTGTCTTCCTCAATGTAAATTCCTTCATCTGCACCCTGGTTTCTTTCCTTAGCCCAAAAAGCTCCAACACCTGCAAAACAAGCAAAGCTCAGGTCATTTGGTTCATTGCAAAGCTAAAAAGAAGTGAAAAGTCCAAAAAACAGAGTTTGAAATAAAGTCATTTGTAAAACATTATGAAAGTGGGTTTCATGAGCCAAAATTTCAAAAGCTCTTTGTTTATAAGCTATTCCTTCATTGGATAAGTTCATTTGCAAAAGAGAAGCAAGACAGAGCAATTTTGGTGAGTGAGTGTGAAGTTTGGGTGAAAATCGCACTAGGTTGCTCAGTGCGGCGCACTGGGTAGGAGGCGTGGCGCATACAGCCAACGCGGCGCACTGGGCCTCAGTATCCAGTGTAAAATAACAAGGGCGTGATGCATTGGTGAGGTGCAGCACATTGGGCTTGCTGCGTGGCACACATAGCTAGAGAACCCAAACACTGCCCAAGCTCGCTCCAATCGCCCGAAATTGCATGGATTGATCTTAATACAAGTCAAACACATCATCAAAGGCAGTCCAAGATAGTTTGACATATCAAAACCTATTTCTCCATGGCATCTGATCCTTCATATGATTATGAAGAGGAGACCCAAAGTGACTCACCTACAGAGGGACATGCACCTAGGAGGCCTCATAGAGGTGGCAGACATATCAGAGAAGAACCAACCACCCTTGCTGAATTGCAGGCCTGCCCACTTGCCATCTCTTGTTTCTGACATCAGTCATGTTATGAATTTTGTGAGAAGGTTGTTAGCATTCGGTTTCATCATGAGTTGGCTCGTTTGTTTGTACTGCATTTACATGGTGATCAAGCCACTCTAGTTGGTGTTACTTTCACATTAACACCAAAATCCATTTCATTAGCAATCGATATTCCCAACATTGGAGAGCCATGGAACAAGAGGCAGAAAAGTGGCCGACAGTATTATGAACCGTACATTAAGCTTGGCTTTATGAGGTAGCTCAAGAGAGTGTTTCCTTTTCGGTATATCAGAGATGAATATGCTCCTTTAATGAAATTGATCATGAAGTATTTCAGCTGTGAGGGTCGGTTCTCCCGTTTGTATGCTTATCATATTAGGTTGTTCATGCATTTTACCTGGGTACAGATGATGAACATCCCTTACTTCATGTGCCGAAATATTGAAAGGATGACCACTTTGGTGCAGCACAAGACCCCTCAACAGCAATTTAATAGTATTTATCATTTTTCTCTTATTAAAATTGTGGTTATTCATCAGCTTGGCTTGCAGGGCATCACTTGGGATGATTTCATCTCTCGTGAGTTTTTCGTAGCTCCTCAGGGACCTTCAAAGGCTTTGCATGAGACAGGTGGACCTTCTTATTAGCATGAGGGCTAGGAGATACAGGTTGCCAGTGTGCCGGTCTTTATTACTTATCAAAAGGGCACCAGGAAGTTGTTCGCGACAGCAAAGCGAGTGTTATCTCCACCTGGGGTGGAAGGGGCCTCGCTTCCTTCTTCAGCACCACAGGTTCAGGAAAAAGGCAAGAGGCCAATGGAGGATGAGGGGCCTTCAGGTGAGTGGGACTTTATTCTTATTGAGGATGATGACACAGACATGGGCCCGTAAAGTGCAAATCTTAGAGAGATCATCCAAGAGCAGCAGACAGAAATCAAAGCCTTGTCCCTCAACTTAGAGAGAGCTAAGTGGATCATAAAATACTTGGAGTAGAGGAATAAGTAGCTTGAATATCAGCACACAATCATGGAGTTACAAAACATTCGGGAGAACCGCCAAGCTGGCCAAAGAAGGAGGGTGGAGTTCACTTCACTTGAGCAAGAGATCAACGCCGATCGGGAGTCTTGGCTCGAGAGAGTCAAGATTCACTTAGAGAGACTTTTGGAGAAGGCCGACAAGGAGAAAGACTTGTTCAGACACATGGCATTTCATTACATGGCATGGAACAAGGTTTGCAAGGCACGAATAAGGCATTTAAAGGCAAAATTGAAGAAGGCTTCAAAGAGGCGAAAGGAGCATGATCGACTTCGGATATTAGCCAAGGCATCCTTGGCTCAACATAGCTCTTGATAAAGAAGGTCCAGCCCAAATTTCAAAAAATTTGGAGCAATGTTTGCATTTTGGAATTTTTTTGCACAAAAAACAGAGTTTTCCTCCCTATGCGCCACGCCATGTGGCGCTCGCTTTTGCTAGAGGGATCCAAATCACAAAAACTTTGCATTTATAGATTTTTAATGAAAATTTATGCTTTCCTACCTATGGCTGAGAAATTTGGGCAGGTTTTGAGCCCTCAAAGAGGTAAAAAATACTCAAAAAATGACCTCACTGCCCATATTTTGACACACAGGAAGCAGTCTTGGGAGATTTGATTTTCTATAGGGCAAATGAAGGCCAAATTGAAAGATTCTACTTGGGTTGGAAAGTAGATGGACAGAACGTTCCAACAAGAACACTTGGAGCTGATTTGGACATCGGGAAGGCCTCCAAAAGTGGGTCCAAAAAGGTGCGGTGCATAGAGAATCAGGCATGGCTCATAGAGGAAAAATTGCTAGTTTGACCCAGTTTTGCTCTGTTTTTCGCCTAGCTTTGCCTAGTTTGACTTTTTCACTTTCCTAATGGAAAGTTTATGATGTAATTTTATGAAATTTGATGGATCCTGATGTAAATATGTTAGATTTTTACTTGTAGAGGTAGATTCATCAGTTTAGAGGTTGTTTGAAACTGAATGAATCAGTTTCCTTGTTTCTAGATGCATGCTGTTATGTTGCCTAGATTCTAGTTCTCAATTTAGGATCACTTGGATCAGCTCCTAAACATGTGAGCTCGACCCCTAGAGGCAAGGATGAGCTATGTTTGTCTATATTATGTTGTTTTTCAGTCATTAGCATGGTTGGACTCTTGAGAAAGCCTAGAGCTTCATTGTACACTCACACTAGTATTTTGGCTAAGGAATTGAGACCAGGATTTGCAGCATTATTTGGGATCCCTATGGCATTTGTTTTGGTACAGTGCTTTCTTATGTCTTTGTGATATATTCATGTGTTATATGTATCATTTCTCTTTATTTCTTCTCAGCTAAACAAGCAAGAGTGTAAGTAGAATACATTGAGAACTGCAGTGCTCTACTTGAAGTTTGCTTTAGTATTTTAATGTTTTCCATTGTTTGGAGAGGATCCATGGTTTCCCTTGCCATCTTCAACTCCTCCTCAGTCTGATCCATCCACCTCACTTGATTTATAGTGCCAAATATAGTTGCCTACTTTGCCCCATCGAAATCCCTGCAAGATTGTGCCTCATTCCCTGCACCCAAAATCTGCCTTTCTCTTAGAGCCCACAAAACACCATTTTATCAAAAAAACTACTTTACATCTATACCTAGCCTAATATCAGCAGCTATATCAATCATCTCAATCCGTTAGTGATCATAATTAGCTGAGATTGACCCGGAGAGAGCCCTCTCCTGACCTGGTAGGGCTAGCTACCAGGTTGAGCATGGTTTGATGTTGACCTAGAATCTTACCTTTTCAGCCTGAGGTAAATCTAGGCTCTAACAAGATGACTGAATTTAATGTAGATTTTATGCTAGGTATAGTAGCTCAAGGTTTTAGGTTTGATTTTTAGGTTTTGGTTGCTAGATCAATTGGAGAAGGAAAATTGGGTCCGGGAAATCAACTCAGGGATACAGTCATGTTCTGTGGGGTGAGGTAGACAAGGGTTTATGTACTAGAAAAGGATGGTATATTAATACATCTGAGGATTTGAGGAGGGCATAAAGAAACTATGAGTCCTCTTCAAACAGTTGAAAACATTGAAAACCAAATGCATTGCCAAGACAAAACACAACAATGTATTTTGTCTATTCACCTTGATTCATTTAGTTTTAGAAGAGAAAGATAGATTTGGATACATATAAAACATAAGAAAAACTCATTAAAAAGAATAAAAAATACATAAACTCACTGTCACAAGAATCCCACAAAAATAGCTATGAAACCTGGTTTTATTCCTTGCCAAACTGTTGTAGAGATATACAATAGAGTTCAGAGCTTCCATAAGAGTCCAACCTTTACAAATGACTAGGAAAGTACATAATATAGGCATCAAAAAACTCATGCTAGCCTTCAGGGGTCGAATCCATGAGAAGAGGGGTGGTTTCAACCATATCTAAACTAAGAACAAGAATATAGGCAGTGGAACAACTTGCCTCTAAAACTTAGGAAACCAATTCATTCAGTTCAAAACCACTTGGAATTTGATGTATCTACCTATGAGGTGTGTTTTCATCAATATTTACGTCAAATACATCATTTACCATGCATACATTTTCCAAGAAATGAGGAAAAAGTGATCTCCCAAGAAAACTAGGAAAAATCTGGAAAATCAGGCAAAATTGGCAAAATCAATTTAATGCGCAATGCCAAAATTTTAATGCATGGTGCTTTTTCTAGGCCAATTTTGGAAGCCTTCTCGGAGTCCAAATTAGGTGCAGGATAGCTTGTTAGAAATCTTGTTGAGTCTAATTTCTGGAACAAATTAAATTTATGAATTTGGAGTTCATTTGCCCCTCCAAAAATTGATTCCCCCAAGACTGCTTCCTGTGTGGCAAAAAAGTGGCAAAGAGGGCACTTTTTGCCCTTTTGGTGACCAAGACCTTGTCCAAATCTTCTCACTATTTTTGGGTTTACTTATTTTTCCGTGCTGATTCCAAATATATAAGCCATTTTGTAAGAAAATTCCCCAAACAAAAGCACAGTGCCTCCTATTGGAAAAACCTGTTTTTCAAATTCCAAAATTAAAAATGATCAAAATTGCTCAATATTTCCTGAAATTTGGCATGAGGGATCCTTGTTGGGTGCTTTGTTGGGCCAATGATGCTTCAGCCAAGATTTTGAGTTTATCATGTTCTTTCTTGCTCCTCAAGGCTCTCCTTAACTTATCTTGTTGCCTCTTTACCCTTGTATTGCAAATCTTGTTCTGGGTTAAGTAGTGATAACAAGATGAGTATGAAGAGATTTTAAAAATGTAAGTTAAGTGAGGTGTAAGATGGTGGTGTGGATGTTTGAGGGAGTTAGGGTATAGGGTTGATAAGGGAATGGGGGGAAATGAAGGGAGTGAGTAGGGTTTAAAATGTGGGATAAGGGTTTGGTAGTGAAGTAGGTGTAGTGAATATGTAGGATTTGGGAGTTTGGGAATGGAGAATTTGGGGCTAGGGTTTGATGTAGAAATTAGGGTTTAGTGGAATAGAGCTTGTTGAGTGATGAAAATTGAAGATGAGTCGGTAAACTAAGTGTAAATGGAGGAGAATGGTAACAAATGACCTTAATGGCTTATGAGAGGTATATTAGCTTATATAGGGTTTATGAGAGAAATATCAATGCTAATAGGGTTTGCATGAACTGATGACAATCACACTCAAAAACTCAAGCACACTTCTTTCTTAGCAAGGAGGAATGGTTATACTTACTTGGACAAAGGTATTCAAGAGCTTTAGATGAAATTTGATGGAATTTAGAAGTGTTTTCAGTCTTCCCAACAAGTGCACAACACAATTTTAATGTGCACCGCCAGTGTAAAAATACACTGCGAAATCTCAATAGGCGCGCAACGCACTTTTAATGCGCAGTGTGAGGCAATAGGTGCGCAACACCTTTTTGAAGACCGCTTTTTGGAGGTCTTCCCAATGTCCAAATTGGGCATGGGATAGCTCGTTGGAAACCTTATTGAGTATAATTTCCAAATAATCTTAAATTTTTCAATTTGGAGTTCATTTGCCCTGTCAAAAGTCAAATCTCCGAAGACTAGTCAAAATGTGCAAAATGAGGCTACCTAAATGGAGAGTGCTTTTGCATTAAACTTTTGAAGGTCTTCCTCAACTCCAAATTGAGCTAAAGATAGCTCATTGGAAAGATATTTGTGTCTATTTATCATTTGACTCATCAAGAAAGTCATTTAGCCAACTAGGCTAGGAGAGATCGTGATTTTACCAAGGTCACTCCAGAGGTGCAACAATCCTCCCAAGGCAACTGTATTTTTGACATTTCGCTAAAACCATGACACCTATGTAAAAAGTGAAGGAGGTTTTTATTCCTTGGCCTATTTTGGACAAAAACTTCTCTCACCTTTTCTAAATTCATTTTTCATTGCTCATAAACAAAAACCCTAGGAGAGGGGAATGAGCCCTATCTGAGCACAATTGAAGCACGAACAAGGTGTAAAATGACCCATTGGAACCTGAAATAATGATGAAAACTCTTTTAATGATGGTACACTCAGCTGAATGGTGACATGGACCGACATTTGGAAAACTTTGAAAGGAGTGAAAACAAATCCTAGACCTAATACCTAGTGACCAAATTTTACTTGAAGACTCACTGAAATAACAAAATTTGACTTTAACACACTAAGTACACTTTGTGAGAGCATGCTTGATCACTGGTGGAAGGCTTCAAGGACTGACACTAACACACGTGTTGCTTTTTCCTAGACTTGTGGCATGCGTGTCATGAGCTCAAACTTATTTATTGGACACTTCATAGCTCATTCATTCACATCAATCTTGGAGCTTTGACATCCCACAACACATCTAGGACTCTTCGACACATCTGGCTCAACTATTCACAGGCAAGTTGGCTTAACTTGTCTTTTTCAACATTTTTTTCACTTTTTGTGTTTTTCCTTGTGTGAGTGTTGTTTGCTTGATTTCTGTGAACGCTTGTTGTCGTTTACATGCATAATAGCTTGTACTAGCACTGTTTCATTTTTTGCTAGCATCTCATTGCTGTCGCATGTATGAAATTGTTTCACACGAACAGTCACCGATTCAGTGACTAGCTTCAATCGCATGCATGTTGTTTTGTTTTTTGAATCTTTCATTCACTATTTGCATGCACAATCAATCACTTATGCTTACACTCAGTGTTGCCATGTATTCACTTTCACATTTGCTTTCAGTTGCCCATCGACGAGTCTAAGCAGCCTTGGCCCAGACTCTACCTCACCAAGACAACATTGCGTAATCCTAAGAAGGAAGGCTCTGTCTTACCCTTAGGAAATGCGCATTTCTTCTCAGTGACTTTCCTCCAGTCTTTCATTGCGCAATTCTGAGGGACAGTGACTGCTGACCCAGAAAATTGCGCAATGTAATCAATGAGCTTGCAACCATTGCCAGTTGAAATTGCGCATTGCACAATTCTAGCAGTCAGTAGTCAGCCTAGATTGTGCATTGCACAAATCCATTAGCCAGTCATGGCTCCCAGATAGCCCAGATTGCCTTTGGTGTAGTTTTGGAAACCAACCTCCCAACAAATATTTCGCAATCCTTTCTAGTCAATCCCCAAGTATGTGTTATGTCATTCCTCAAGTTTGCTTTGATTTTCGGTGACAGATTTCTTTCCATGCAGGTTGAGCGAATGTCTGCAAGTCTACCGATCTATGAAGATACCAAGTTGATTCTAGACAAGGACATCAAGCTGAAATGGCAAGAGGTCAATGATCCATTTCCAGGAACATTTGGGGAAGACCTCAAATACCGCCAGGTATATGTCACCATTCACAAGTCCGAATTATACTAGATTGCATGGAGATACCCCGCATTCCTATATGCGGACATGATACACTGGATCATCTTGCACACTGATCCTGAGACAATGACTTTGAGCAGTGCCAGCGGGACAAAGATTACAACCTTAAGGGCACATGATTATGATGAGATGTATTAGATGTCAAAGCCCATGATCATCATGGAGACTCCCTTCAGCGTACCTGTTGAGTTCCAAAACTGCCTTTCCCTTAAGAAAATTTCTCATCCTTCTTTCTTTGCTTTTCCATGAAAAATGCATCCTTAATCATCAAAAACCATTACACATTGCCTCAAGGAGTATATTTCAGTGATTTACAAGTTATACTATTATGTTTTCTATTTGAATAGGTTTTTGTACTTTAGCTACGGAACACAGCCACATTCCTCAGCTAATTGGCTGTTCTGCATCCATCTTCACGTTTTTGTAGGTTACAGGTGTCAAGTGAGGAAAAGGACCACATGGGTAGCTTGGAAAACATCAGAGCATGGATCGTATCCTATCCATTTGGCCTAGATCGATGAGGAGGAATACGGTCAAAGGGAAGTCAACTATGGAAACCTATGGCAAATAGGACTCTGTTTTGCACATGTTTCTCAGAGATGGGATCTGAAGCAGTCTCCTGAAACCATGGACTTCATATGCCACCTACGCAAATGGAATCTAACAAACCACTACCATAGATTTATGTTTCCAAGCAACCAGGGACAAGAATTCTGCATACTGCCCTATCTACGTGTTTTGTTGTAGCTGATTTCTCTCTTCAAAACAGTTGTATATTTTTCTATAAATACCAGTGTGTAGAACACAGAAGAATTTCAAGGTTTTGCTTATGCAATAGTTCAGATTTCCGCTTTGTAATTTGAAGAACTCAGTTCTCTGTTTTAATATAAAGATTCTGTTTTCAATGGATACCTGAGTTGTTGATTGAGTGCTCATAATCCGAGACCTTTGCAGAGGGCCCCTGCGTGGTCAAGGGTACATTTTTTTTTTTTTTGTCTTTCATAGTTCAATTGTAAATTCACTGTGTTTTTTCCATAATGTTTATAATCATTTTCTAACTCTGTTTATAATGCAGCTTGTGTCATCTTTTCACTAACTCAGAGTAGTTTTATTTCAGTGCAGAATAGTTCTTTGGTTTTCACTGCTTTCTAGTTTCTTACCAGTAGCTTTAGGTTGATGTCAGTAGCATAAATTGATTCATTTCATTTGCTATTCATTAGTTTTTAGATTTTGAATTAAGCTGTTCAATGCCATTTTCTTATTAGTTTAATAGCTCATGTTATAAATGAATATTTCCAAAAGCCCTTTCAGTTGGTGGTTAATCTTCAAACTAAGTGGTGAAATGTTTCATTTATGAATGAGTCTTTCTCTACATTTTTATGTTTACTTCTCTCAAAATAATGAAGAATGAAATCTCTCAAAACACTCTCACAAGGAGGTAGTTCTCCCTAAATTTTGTAGCAAAGTGACAAAAATACTTCATTTAGCCTTGCTTTCATAATAGAATAGTTGCAACTTCATTTTCATATAGTTTTTCACTTAGTTTCGCTGCAATTCCATCTTTAGTTGTTCATTAAAGTTTTGACTTTGCAAACAAATTAGACAATAGTGGTAATCTTATTTCCAGTTGTTTATCATATATAATTGCAATCCCATTTTCTCATTTAAGCTTTGGTTTTGTAATTAAGTAGATAGTAGTCTTAAGTCCTTTCAGTTTATGTTTTAGAAACTATCATAAGAGCAAGAAGAGAAGCTCCGTTTTCATTTTCTTGTTCAAAACTTTACTTCCAAATCTGGCTTAAAGCACTTTTGGCTCTCATTTCATTTCTTTATATTCTTAGCAGTAGTATATTAAGATTTTGTAGATTACATTGCAGAACATTAGGAATCAAAAGAGCAAAACCACAAAACAAACATAAACTCGAAAAATAGTGAGGTGAGAAGGGTTAGCTAGCACATATAGTGCACTAAACTTCATTAGTTTATGATACTTGGATTGATAATTTATGTAGCAATTTAGGAAACTAAATTGATTGAACATTTGGCACCTTTGTCGGGGAAGTGTAACTAGGTAGCCTTATCTCTTACATTCATAAATAAAAACAAAAACAACAAAACAAAACAAATACATGCATAGAGAACGAGACTCTAAGGTAGATTTATAGCTAGGGGAAGAAGTTCGATTTCCACAACTCCACCTACTCCACCAAGAGTTAGAAAAGACACACCTCCATCCCAGACTCATACTCCCAGCCATAGGATTCCTGGAATTCAAGGGGCAACAACTCAGTTAGAAGATTCTCCCACTTCATCTACTAAAACAAACTGAGGAGAGAAGACCTTTTTCACCTCTACAGGGGAGCCTATTGTAGTTGAGGAAGTAGGAATACCTAGTGAAGAAGAAGAAGCAGAAAATCTCTCCCATAATCCATTAATAGAAGAACGAGAGGACTCTGAAGAAACTATAATGGCAGAAGAAGAACAAGATGGAGATTCTCACTATTTGGAGGAGGGGGTAGAGGGAGAGGTAGAGGAAACAATGGAGGAGGTAGAGGTAACAATGGAGAAGGTAGAGATAATAATGGAGGAGGCATAGGAAATATGGAATTAGATAACTCGTTTGGATTCCCTATAGTAGATGAGGAAACACATACCACAATGAAAAACATTTCACCGTCTGTCCTCCCAAACTTTTATGGGTTGAGAAGGGAGGATCCTGAAACATTTTTGTTTGAGTTTGAAGTCTTGTGCAAAACCTATGACTATCTAGAAGATTCTCGAAAACTCAAATTGTTCCCTTCAACACTAAAAGGGGCTGCCTTGAAGTGGTTTATGGGGTTAGTCACTCAATCCATTAGAACTTGGAATGACATGAAATAGGCATTTTTGGATAGATATTTGGATTATTGTATGCCTACCAATCATAAGGATGAAGTGTTCAAAATGGTGCAAAAGGAAGATGAAAACTTAGAGGATTTGCTTGAGAGATTCAACTATAATTTGAAAAGAGCTAAGATGGACAATCTAGATGAAGAAAATTTGGAAGCTCTTTTTTTAAAGGCCATTAGAGATGAATGGATAGATATCCTTAACATGATGGGGAAGGGAGACATCTCTCAACTTCCATTGAATGACATAGCAGAACTATGTGTTCGTCTCTCAAGAGGGAAATCTAAAACCAGGAAAGGACTAAGAGATCCTTCTCTTGTTAGAGCAAACAAATTTGCAACCGGATCTGTAAGTAGGGTAGAAATTGGCAATATGCTTGATGAGTTTAAAACCGATATTTTAGGGAGCCTCAGTGAGTAGCTAGACACCCTCAAAATCCAAAACAAGTAGAAAATATAGGCTAATGCTTTAGCCATATTTTGTCCAAAATGTAGAAAGAAACATGCTCTAAGGGAATGCCCTTTAGATGCAAAAATTGTAGAAACTTGTACGATATGTTCAAAAAGTCATGAGACCAAGGGTTGTCCTTCAATCCCAGGTCTTAAGGCTACTTTTCAAGAGGAAATAGTCCCAAATTCTATAGAACCTCTTTGTTTTGTTGCAAGAAGACCTTGGTAAGGGCAACAAAACCAAGGATTTAACAATCCAACATATTTTCAGCCCCCGCAAAACTGGAATTCTTGGCAGCAACCTTGGCCTCAAACTCAAAATCAATATCAATCTCAACCATGGGCACAAGGGGTAAAAAATCCTTATGGGATATTTTCTCAATATTATCAATATCCTCCATCTTATTAGAGCTATCCTCCCCCACAAAATCAGCAGCAAAATCAGCAACCACAACTTCCAAATAAAAGCCCTCAGCTTTCATTGCCATTTCCACAACAACCTCCACAACAAAGCCAAAATCCTCAACTCTTACTTCCATTTCAAAAAAAACCAAATCAACTACCAACCCAACCATTTCCAAACCCCAATAATAAAAACCCTCAGAATGCTTACATGGTAGAAGGACAACAATTTCCTACTTACATGATTTCTCCTCTAGATCTTAATGATGTTCAACTTAGATCTGGTAGGATATTAGAAAAGGAAAAACCTTCTATAGTCATTCAAGAACAATATGCTTCTGAGGATGATTCTGTGAAAGTCAATAACATTTTTGAGGGAACATCCCTCCAAAACCAAACAATTGAAAAAGGAAAACAAAAAGATTTAATAAACACAACTATCATTGAGCAACCAACATCTATTTCTACACCTCCTTTTCCCGAGAGATTACAAATTGATAGAGGAGTAGAAAAACAGATCTTTTTGCCCAATTATGACTTCCTAGATGAATTGAATAATGTTTGTATCAAAATTCCTTCGTTACAAGACATTAGATAAATTCCAATTCTAGCTAAGACAATAAACAAGTTGAGCATCAAAAGACAAGGAAGAAAACCAAGAGAAACAAAAAGAATTCACCGGGTAGGAAAGATAGCAGATATCATGATGGGAAAGATTACCATGCAGAAATATGTGGATCCAGGAAGTCCAATTGTCAAGACACATATAAATGGGATTGAAATTCCAAACACATTGATTGACTTAGGGGCAACAATAAACATTATGAGTAGACAAACTACGGAGTAGCTTAAACTTCCTAACCTTCTTTACACACCTACCTTACTGCAACTTGCAGATAGATCAATAGTCAAACTAGATGGTGTGTTAGAAGACATTTCAGTCTCCTTATATTCTTGGGAATATCCTATTGATTTCGTGATTTTAACTCCCAAGAATAATCTAGGAGGACACCCACTCATATTAGGAAGACCTTGGCTGGCCACAACTGATGCTTTTATTAGTTGTAGATCTGGTGACATGTACGTTTCTGATGGTAATTCAACAAGGAAATTTACTTTGTATCCTCCAACAAAAGCAATCACAGAAATAGATGACAAGGAATGGATTGATGATGAAGATGTTATTCAGCCTATCTTTACTATATCAGAAAATAGTGAAGATAGTCAAATTTTGAACACATTGGAAAATTTTGAAACATCTTCAGAATATGATCATGCACAATTCCAAGAAAAATCTAATGTTGAATACTTTTCATCTAGGCAAATGTCTTTCTATTCTATGGAAGAGTTTAGTAGCTCTACAATTGAAATTTTTCCAGGTAGGAAAATGAACATAAACAAAAATTTGGAGAAACTACAACAAGAAGAGCTAACCAAAATATTACAAAAGCATTCTTCTGCATTTTCATGGGAGTATACCGACATGAAAGGTATTAATCCTAAGACTTGTATCCATCATATATATATTGAGGAAAATAGTAGACCAATCAGACAACCTCAAAGAAGAACGAATCCAAATCTTAGGGAGATTGTGAAAGAAGAGCTTGAAAAATTACTCAATGTAAACTTCATTTACCCAATCTCAGATAACTAATGGGTTTCTCCTTTGGTAATTGTGCCCAAAAAGAATGGTAAATGGAGGGTGTGCATTGATTACCAAGAATTGAATAAATCAACCTTGAAAGATCACTTTCCTTTGCCCTTTATAGAGTAGGTATTAGATACATTAGCAGGTAAAAAGTATTTCTCATTCTTGGATGGTTTTAGTGGTTATAATTAAATTCAGGTAGCACCTGAGGATTAGGATAAAACCACATTTACTTGTCTATGGGGAACTTTTTCCTACCAAGTGCTTCCTTTTGGGTTATGTAATGCACCAACAACATTCAAAAGAGCAGTGCTAGGAATTTTTTATGATCTAATACATGATTGTGTAGAGGTATATATGGATGATTTTACAGTTTATGGTAACACATTTGAAGAAGCTTTGGAAAATTTGGAAAAAGTCTTTAAAAGATGTAAAGAAACAAACTTTTCACTAAGCCATGAAAAATACTTTATGATGTTTGTGGAAGGTATTGTTTTAGGACATCACATTTCATGATATGGGATTAAAGTGGACAAATCAAAAGTTGAAGTCATCTCTAAGTTGCCAATTCCAAATTGCCAAAAGTATGTTACAAGTTTTCTAGGATTTACAGGATATTATAGAAGGTTTATAGAAAACTTTACCAAAATAGCATCTCAACTCTTCAAATTGCTTACAAAATATTGTGAATTCAAGTGGAATTCTGATTGCCAACTAGCATTTGAAACCTTGAAAACAAAAATATTTGAAGCACCTATCTTAAAAGGATCAAATTGGAAACTTCCTTTCCATATTTCTACAGATGCTTCAGATATAGCTCTAGGAGCTATATTGGGACAAAAAGATTTGATTCCTTATGCCATTTACTACACAAGTAAAAATTTGACTCCCACTAAGTTGAATTATACTATGACTGAAAAAGAATCCTTAGATGTTGTTCATGCAATTAACAAGTTCAGAAACTATATAACAGGCTATGAAACTTTTGTTCATACAGATCACTCTACAATTAGATATTTGATGAATAAACCTATTACTAATGGTAGAGTTACAAGATGGCCTTTAATTTTGCAAGAATTAAACATTACTATGCTAGATAGACTTGGAAAACAAAACACAATTGCTGATTTCTTGTCCGGGATTCAAGATATCAAAGAGGACTCTCCAGTTGAGGATAAGTTTCCTGATGAATATCTATTTGCAGTAACTACTCAAACTCCTTGGTTTGTAGATGTTTCTAACTACTTGGTTACAGGGAAGTTACCTTCACATTTATTTCCTAGAGAGAAAATAAAGATTATTCAAGATAGTGCGAGATATTCATGGATCACTAACGAAATCTATAAAACAGGGCCAGATCTTATGATCAGAAGGTGTGTCAGGGAAGATGAAATGCCTAATATTCTCAAAGCATGTCATGATGATCCGTGTGGTGGACACTTTGCTGACAAGAGGACAACCTATAAAGTCCTTTCTTTAGGATATTATTGGCCATCCATCTTCAAAGATGCTAAAGAATATGTCAGAAGGTGCGACAACTGCCAAAGGGTAGGAAAACCTACTCCCTCAAATGAAATGCCATTACAACCTCAGGTACTTATCGAACCCTTTGGAAAATGGGCTTTAGACTTTATTGGACCTATTAATCCTCCATCCAAGAAAAAAAAGTATATATTGGTATGCATTGATTATGTCATCAAATGGGTAGAAGCCAAAGCATTACTTTTTGCTAACAAAAAATTTGTAGTTAGTTTTCTTTTTGAGGATATTTTTACTCGCTTTGGTGTTCCAAGAGAAATTGTGACAGATCAGGGAACTCAATTCACATCCAACATGATGAAGAGGCTTAGGGAATCCCCTCCCTATCATCCACAAGCAAATGGTCAAGTGGAGTCTACAAATAAAGTGATTGAAGGAATCCTCACCAAGACTATGCATCTACATAGAAGAGATTGGGTAGAAAGGCTTCCTGAAGCCTTGTGGGCCTATAGAACTACACGGAGGAACACAATGGGACATACAACTTATGAACTTGTTTATGGAAAGCAAGTCCTGTTCCCCATAGAGTTCCAATTCAAAACTTTCAAGATGGCAGTCCAGTTGGGGATGGATTTATCAGAGGCTCAAAAGCATAGACTAGAGTAGTTAAATGAACTTGATGAAAGTAGACAAGAGGCTATTCAAAGAACTGGTCTAGTTTAGCAACAGAGGGCTAAGTGGCATGACAAATACATCAAGGACAAAAGGTTTCAAGAGGGAGATTGGGCATTGTTATTTGATTCAAAGTTTAAGGATTTTCAAGGAAAGTTTCAAACTCATTGGCTTGGGCCATATGAGATTGAAAAAGTTTTCAGTAATGGAGCAGTAAGAATCAAAACAATAAATAAGAATCAAACTCCTCTCCTTGTGAATGGTCATAGGTTGAAAATTTATCAAAAACCAATCTCAAAGGAGGAGTTCATCAAAATCTTTCAAAATAATTCTGAAATGAAGTTGGTGAAGAAGAATCCTTCTTCTCCACCAACTTAGTCTTTGTTTTTTTCATCATATCTAAAAAAAAATATGTATAAGATTGAAAACCAATCACTAATTGGCATGCCTATACAGAAAATGCAGGGTGAAAATCAGAAGACTCTGACACCTTATATTTTCCAAAAAGATGGTGACTCATTATGCATTCTGAAAAATTCATTGTTTTATTTCATTTCATTCTGTTTTACTTCTGCAAGTTTCACTTCACTCCACTACCATATTACACTAATAATTTTTTTTTTCTCCAACATTTCTTCCATGTCCATTTTTCATTTTCCATTTTGTCATATTTTCATCCACACAGTCGTCTCCATTTCATTCATTCATAAAGTCACATTTTATTCTCTGTTTTACATTCCGCAGTTGTTCTCACATTCCACAGCTGTTCCAATTCCATAGCTAATCTTGTTCTGCAGCCAATCTAACTCTACATAAACAGTTTGACCATTAGTTCAAGAATAAAGAGGCTAGTTCATAATAAATTTCATATGCAGGTAATGGAGGAGAAAACAACTTTTGAAGACATATCAACATCTAAGCACCCGTAGAAGCAAACAACAAAAGATTAGCAAGTGCAAGGTATGGTTCTAAGAAGTAAGAAAAAAAACTTATTTCAAATAGCAATACAAAACATAAGTTGTATAACTCGTATAATCACACTAATCCTTGATTTATCATTATGAGATTTGATTGTCATGATGATTCCACCACACCTTCCGACTTTAATGCCTAACGGTCTAATGATGCAATCTACATTTTTAACTCGTACTTAACTGTACTTCTCCAGCACACTTGTTAAACAGTTGGATTCATGAAATAACCCATTTGAATACGACTCTTCAAAACCCTACTGTTCATTTATTACACCGAGTTCTCTCTTATATCTTCACAGCCTTCTTGTGCATACAAACATGTTGTTACATTGAGCACACAGTCATTCTGTTTTCGTATTCTCTGTGTATAGCAATCACACTGTTTTTCACACAGTTTACGTGTGCAACCACTCCATTTCATATATCCTCTGCACACTTTGTTTTCACGTATTCCATGCATACAACTTCTCTGTTTTTGTATACCATGTATGTACAGTAGTGTTATTTCATGCTCATAGTCTTTGTTATTTCATCCCCATATCCATAGCTATCTTTGCTTCCATATACCAGTTGTTCCAATGCCGTATACATAGTCTTCTTTATGCAGTCACTTCATTTTCAGACAGTAAGGGGAACAGAAGTGATGGGTCTCATCGTCAGAACAGAGCTTATGGGAGTGAAGTACTTGGAAGGTTATCCTCAATTAAAAGGAATGTTGAAGAAAGTTGGCTGGTTGAGTTTCATTGAGAAATTCGATTGTCACCATAAAGAAGTCACCAAATCATTTACAAGATCATTTGATGGGATGGACGTGGAGATTGGTGACATAAAGTTTATAGTGACCGAGTCTTTTATTGCTAAAGCAATCGTGATACCAAGAGTAGGAGAGAGGTGGTTCAAGAATAAAGAATTCCATGATGAAACTTGGAAAGTCATTCTCCAAAATCCAAGTATGGACACTTCAGTTTTTAGGAGAGGAATTCCAGTTTCTACACTTAAGGGTAAATGGAGTAGCATGTTATTAATTTTACAAAAATTTATTACATGTGAGGGAAGATTTGGTTCCATGTATGTATATCACATAAGGCTGTCGATGAATTTTCTTGAAAATGGAACCATCAATCTCCCATTTTTCCTGTTGAATAGTTTGAGGAGAATGGCCACTATTGTTCAGCAGAAAATGGAAGCCATAGAAACCAATATTTATCACCATGGTCTAGTAAAAATTTTAGTTGAATATCACTTAAAGAGTGTAGGAGACACATGGGAGAACTTTTTAATCAGAAACTTTTCCAAGATGCACCATAATTTCCTTAGGGAAGTTATGTGAAAAGAAGTAGGAGAAGGAAAACCAACCTCATCATTCAAAATACTCCTGAAACTTCAGCTCAAAAAAATAGTGAAGAAGAGCCCATCTCTGAAACATTAACAAAGATTAGAAAGCAGAAAAAAACGGAGGAGAAAGATGAAAGAAAAAGTTGAGGAAATCCATAAAAATACTCCTGAACCTTCATCGGAGGATGAACAATTACTTTCTGAGAGCTTAGTCAACATCAGGGATTAGTTCAAGAAAGAGAAAGAGAAGGGGAAAACAAGACAAGTTATAGAGGAAGAAACCATAAGCTCCCAAAGTTTGAGGAGAAGTTCTAGACTCAAGGGAAAAGTGAAGAAAGAAAAATCAAAATCAAAAGAGACTCAGTTCATAGATTTGGGAGAAGAAACTCCAACTCAGTTACAAAACAATATCTCATATGAATAGAGCCCATAGCACTCTCCTCAACAAAACTTTGAAAGTAGCCCAAAGAGAACCTCTCTAAGAATTGATCCAATCCAACAGTAGATTTATGATTACATTGAGTCACTAGAGAAAAGGAATACATCAGTGGATCAAGGAACTTCATTCAACCCGAAGCAGCCAGCAACATCACAAGAGACTTTGACTAGCTCACTTAAGTAGGAAATCTATGAGCTAGAGGTTCTAAATAGACACATCCAGAGGGAAAATGAAGCCTTAAAAGAACAAAGCAAGTTGGATAAGATTATCCATGATAACACTATGCTTCATTTTGGTCTTTGGCACAAGAAGTACAGAAAACTAAAAAGGAAAAGCAAGAAGAGGTTGGATGTTTTGGCTGAAGTCTCAGAGCAAATAAAGTAGGAGGAGGGAGTTCACAATTTTGATTGCATGGGACATGCAATACTCTCACAGTGGGGGTATGTTGAGTTCCAAAACTGCCTTTCCCTTAAGCAACTTTCTCATCCTTCTTTCTTTTCTTTTCCATGAAAAATGCATCCTTAATCATCAAAAACCATTACACATTGCCTCAAGGAGTATATTTCAATGATCTACAAGTTATATTGTTATGTTTACTATTTGAATAGGTTTTTGTCTTTCAACTACAGAACGCAGCCACATTCCGCGACCAATTGGATGTTTCGCAACCATCTTCATGCTTTTGTAGGTTACAGGTGTCAAGAGAGGAAAAGGACCACATGGGTAGCTTGGAAAACATCAGAGCATGGATTGTATCCTATCCATCTGGCCTAGATTGATGAGGAGGACTTTGGTTAAAGGGAAGTCAACTATGGAAACCTATGGCAAACAGGACTCTGTTTTGCACACATTTCTCAGAGAAGAGATCCGAAGCAGTCTCCTGAAGCCACAGCCTTCATATGCCACCTGCCCAAACGGAATCTGACAAGCCACTACCATAGATTTATGTTTCCAAGCAACCAGGGACAAGAATTCCGCATGTTGGCCTATCTACATGTTTTGCTATAGCTGATTTCTCTCTTCAAAATAGTTGTATATTTTTCTATAAATACCAGCGTGTAGAATGCAGAAGAAGTTCAAGTTTTTGCTTATGTAATAGTTCAGATTTCCACTTTGTAATTTGAAGAACTCATTTCTTTGCTTTAATATAAAGACTCTGTTTTCAATGGATACCTGAAGCATTTTTGATTGAGTGCTCTAATCCGAGACCTTTGTAGAGGGCCCCTGCGTGGTCAAGGGTACATTTTATTTCTGTTTTGTCTTTCATAGTTCAACTGTAAATTCACTATGTTTTTTCCATAATGTTTATAATCATTTTCTAACTCTATTTATAATGCAGCTTGTGTTATCTTTTCACTAACTTAGAGTAGTTTCATTTCAGCACAAAATAGTTCTTTGGTTTTCACTACTTTCTAGTTTCTTACCAGTAGCTTTAGGTTGATGTCAGTAGCATAAATTGATTCATTTCATTTGCTGTTCATTTGTTTTTAGATTTTGAATTAAGCTGTTCAATGCCATTTTCTTATTAGTTTAGTAGCTCACGTTATAAATGAATATTTCCAAAAGCCCTTTCAGTTAGTGGTTAATCTTCAAACTAAGTGGTGAAATGTTTCATTTATGAATGATTCTTTCTCTACATTTTTATGTTTACTTCTCTCAGAATAATGAAGAATGAAATCTCTCAAAATGCTATCACAAGGAGGTAGTTCTCCCTAAATTTTGTAGCAGAGTGACAAAAATACTTCATTTTGCCTTGCTTTCATAATAGAATAGTTGCAACTTCATTTTAAATTATAGTTTCTCACTTAGTTTAGCTGCAATTCCATGTCAGTTGCTCATTAAAGTTTTGATTCTGCAACCAAATTAGACAATAGTGGTAATCTTATTTTCAATATTTCATTTTTGGTTTATCATAGATAGCTATAATCTCATTTTCTCATTTAAGCTTTGGTTTTGTAATTAAGTAGACAGTAGTCTTAAGTCCTTTCAATTTATGTTTTAGAAACTATCATAATAGCAAGAAGAGAAGCTCTGTTTTCATTTTCTTATTTAAAACTTTACTTCCAAATCTGGCTTAAAGCACTTTTGGCTGTCATTGCATTTCTCTAGATCCTTAGCAGCAATAGATTAAGATTTTGTAGATTACATTGCAGAACATTAGGAATCAAAAGAGCAAAACCCCAAAACAAACATAAACTTGAAAAATAGTGAGGTAAGAAGGGTTATCTAGCACATATAGTGCACTACACTTCATCAATTTACGATACCCGGATTGATAATTTATGTAGCAATTTAGGAAACTAAATTGACTGAACAGTACCCAGCAACAATGCCAACTCCAGAGACATTTTGAAGAATTGGGTAAAGGAGCTAACTAAATTCAGGATGACACCCAAATAGGTCTACAAGATGAAGATACTGCGAAAGGTGTATCAATACTTGGTCCTCTTTTCATATCGACTTTATGGCCAAGAAAGCACGGAAACCTTCTCACAAAGTTAGGTGATCGCGTTGGACCAACTGGCCAGAGAAGGCAAAGCATGTGACTATTCTGGCATATTGGCTCATTAGCTAAAGGAATAGGTTACAAGGGCTCGACAGCCACCCAAAGGCATGCAATCATAGATCTACATGTTTGCCTACATCTTGGATGTAATTTGTGCCCAATAAGGGTTCGCAATCTTGAAGTGGGTATGGATAACGACGGAGACTACTCTGAACACTTATTGTAAGATGTTGTCTGAATGCAGCTTCAGAGGAGTTATCACACAATTGTCCCATTAGGGGATTTTTAAGGTCTAAAATGGGCCTCCTAAGAGAAATGTACAACAAAAATAAAATTTATAAGAGCCAATATGATTCAAGATGATGATGTAAACCATGGGGGATGATTCACCATTTTTGGAGTAAAAAAGTACAAAGATTAAAAAATAATAAAATAATAGAACTACTTTTTCAATTCGTATTTTCAACTTATCTCCCTCAGTTTTTACTCAAATTTTGAGCATGATTACTTGTTGGATGTAAAATTTAATTCCTCATCCAAGGAGTGCCCATGTTGCATACTTTCAATGGACCCTAATTCACGAAAAATAAGAAGTACATGAAAAATCGTGATTGCAATCATGCTTTTCATGTATTTATCATTTTTCGTGTAATAGGGTCCATCGAAAGTATTGAACATGGGTACTCCATGGATGAGGAATCAAAATTTTCATCCAATGACTGTTTCCTCTTGAAATTTGAGTAAACCCATAAGGGGATAAGTTGAAAATACGAGTTGAAAAAATAGTTTTGTCTTTTTTCCCTCTACAATTTGATGATGTATTCTAATCTTATTTTATTGTTTCCACAATTATTTTATAATTTCCTTTGGAGGCCCATTTTAGACCTCAAAAATCCCTTAATGATCATTTTGTCACCCCAGTCTACAAGATGATATTCGAACAGGATCCACCCCGCATGTCAAAGTCAGTAATGGAGGCACTAATAGACACATATGATTGGTATGCCTCATCGTCTGGCACCTTCATATGGATGTATAGTGTGGAGAAGCCTCCAAATGTTTTACCAAAGTTTTCCTTGGACGTACTCATCATGTAGGAAGTAGCATATCACATCTTGGCAAGATTGACAACTAGGATGCACCAGAATAAGAAGTCACCTTGGCTCACTCTTCCACTGTTCATTCGGTTATACGATATACAAAGTTTCAAGCATGCGTATGTTGAAGCAAAGCATATGAATAAGTATCCATTCCACCTCTGGAGTTACAATCTATATGAACCACATTGTCTTATGAAAGATCACTCTGCGGAGTATAGTTTAACTAGATCCACAGAGCATGTCATTGGGTGGAGGAGGACCCATGGAGATATTGTTACAAATCCTCTAGACTCAATGAATAGGTTGGCTTCATTGTGGAATGTTTAACAAAGCAACGTGAAGCAGCATCTTGGAGAGCACCAGAAGTAGCAGCAGTAGCAGAGGTGAACGCACTAGTGTGCGACAAGGGCAAGGTGAAGATTGTCATCCGCATCGAGGAAGAGAAAAGTTGCAAGCTCCGAGAAGACCCACTTTTGGAGAAAGCATCTATGGCTATAGAGGCAAAGAGGCAACAATGAAACAAGAGAATCGCGCAAAGGTAGAGGGAGAATTGGAGAATGGAAGAAACAGAGAAGGAGTTTCATGAGTTGAAGGAGAAACTCTGGAAGGAACAAGAGTTGTGGAAACAGAAGAGGGAGGCAGAAACAACATGTACAACAGGGGGTGCAACATGTACAAAAAAATGAAATAATGCTCGTACAGGTAGTGGACTCATCAGAATAACTGGCATCAAGCAGACTGGGTAAACCATGGCAAGAGTAAGACTTTTCTTAGGAGATAGAGCAAACACTTGAACATATGGATACAAATATGGAGCAACAGGAGTTAGAGAAATACATCGAACTCATGCCTCATCACCAAGAGGTCAACCTACCAGCTTCACCGCATCCAGAAGAGGAGAAAGTCCCAAGTGACCAAGGAAATATTGAGATCCTTGGAGGTCACCCAGAAGGAGAGATGCACAACATCTCATTCGATGAGTCTCAACATAGATTTGTGTAGTCTCGCAGAGTGTCGACTATGGATGATCATACATCTCCTATGCAAGTTGAGGAACGAATGATCATGTCTGATATGTGTAAACATCCAATAGCCCTGGTCGATTCTACCAGAGCATATGCCGACACCACTAGCTCAAGTGTTTGCTTTCTAATAGCTAAGAATGGGCGAATGGATAAAGAGCTTGAGACGGCCAAGCAGGGAGGATAATTGGTTACATCATCTTCCCTAGCAAAATTGAAGAAGGAAATACTGGATGAAGTCTTTTCCCTTGACACAATTATGCGAGTGTTTTATTCCAAGTTTGGTACTGTGCATAAGGCAGTTGTTAATCTCAACGGATGGCAGCAGTGATGTCCTAGGAGAGCACGTATATTGTCGAATGTGCATGCTACCATTGATTACATTCAAATATGGACAATGAGATATAATGGAGCCCCGCTTCACTTGCCTAAGATGATGAAGCCCAGAGCAGTCGAGCTAAAGGCATGCATTGAGAGTCAGATTTGGAACTATGAAGGTCTCCTGCAACTCATCACTAGTCTACAGGCTTCTCATGCATGTGTATTCAAGAGTATGGATGTTGTGGTGTGTGCACATGTGATCCCATCTATTGGGACTCTCAACCAAGTGAAGACAAAGGCACAAGTCCGACTAGAGATTGACTCATACTTAAACGAGTTGATGCGCATAGCCACCAGCTCAGACCTGTCAATTAGTGCAGACACCATGCACAAGTATGTTTTTTGTCCGACAGCACTTAAGATAATGATGTGCACACTTTCAAACAAGCTGGAAAGAGGAGCCCAATCAATGTACCTGGATTCTATGGAGGCAAGAGTTAGGTTCCAGAAAGATTCCACCTTGGAGCACAAACACTGTCACAGAATACTGATCTTGGCATTAGTTCGCTACCATCAACCACCATAAAGATGTCGAAGAGTTGGTATTTCAATAGTTGTCTGAGTCATAGTGATGTCTTACATGGCTTGCTCAAGCCATTTTGTGTCACTTGGGTACATGTGCGTTGTAATGTAAAATCTTGTCAAGTGTAAGTTCAAGTGTAGATAGTTGGATATAATAATCATAGAGTAGATGAAGAGTCATGAGGGTAGATGAACTATCACAAAGGGTAATGTCAAGGGTCACCCCACCCTTTTCTATAAATAGAACCTCATAACTCATTGTAAAGGCTTTTGGTTAGCCAAGCTTCTAATAGGACTATCTTAGAGAGATCTTGGACAATATTGTAATGAACCTTGGCTTCTCCACTGCATAGATCTAGTACATCTCTTTGGAGGAGTAGGCGATTGTGGTTGTAACATGCCACTGTTGGAACTAGTGGTTGGACATGGATGTATTGTATGACTGGAACTTACACTTCTTAATATAACAAGAGCCAACATGTTTCATGCATATGTTGTATTGTATTTCAACTATCTATGTACTCTAAATGATATATGTATATGTTTTCTTATGCATGCATGTATAGCTATTTCTATGTATGTATGTATGAATCTTTTTGAAACGTTCTATTGGTTTATCCATCACTTCGGATTGCTAGCTAACTTGAATTTCATGTTGTGATGCATCTTTTATTGTGTGTTCCCTTCTTAACTCCGTGCTATCACAGGTTTCCAAGGGGCCCACTCATCTCAAACCTCGTGCCTTAGAACCTCTCATGCACCTTCCTTGGCTTGCTGCATATGTCACACCCTTGCTACCAACAAAGACATCTTACTTGCCTATATGTGAAATCACGATCAAGGCATTACTGTATGATCCACTGCTGGGAATCCTACAACAAACAATCCGAGGTCTAATTGGGATTTCTTACCAGGGAGATCCCTTGACATGTTGGTGGGTCCAGCACCATAAACACCATCTTAATATTTGATTTATCAAATATTTAAATGGATTAGATCTGGAAAGACCCATCATAAATCCATATTAACATGATTTATCAAGTATCAAAATGAATCAAATATTCTTCAAATTCTATATGCTAAAAGAAGTTTTCACTTCAAAAGATTTGATCCCCTTCTCCCTTGTTAAATCCAAAGTTGAAATAAATCGATACTAATTTTTAAAACAATTAAATGTAATGAATTATATACCTCTTCCTTATAATGAGAATGCATGCCATTATTTAATATCACTTGACATTTCCAAGACTCCTTAATGTAAACCACAACTAGAATAAAATATTCATAGGTGTTCAAAGAACACACAAATAAACATTGTAACATTTAATAGACGAGGCATCAAAGTGGCCATGGCCTATTCTAAACACACCAAAATAAAAATTGAAACATTTAAGAAATAGGTTATCAAAGTAGCCAAGGAATGTCATAATTAAAGCCAAGGCCTATTATAAACACACCAAAATAAACATTGAAACATTTAAGAAATAAGTTATCAAAGTAGCCAAGGCATGTCATAATTAAAACGTTGCATTATTGCACGTCATATTAGTTCCCAAAAAGACATAAATAGTAATAGAGTCTGAATTTATCTAAAACCATTGCTCCAACCTCACACATAACTAACATCTTCGATGTTATCTGCTAGAAATAACACACACATGTGAAGGGGACACAGTACTTAAGGAAGTCGTTGTGTAGCTCTGTCAACCATAAACACACACACATAACACAAGTTAACAATTAATATCACACTATAAAATTAATTTTGTTTAACCTTACTTTTTATTTTAGGAATGAATTTCTTAAATCATAAGTCTAAACTATAAACTCCACACAATCCAAGTGTTTATAAAAAATTTGCAAAACACAATTTAAGAAGACTAAAATAACCATAATAAAAAAAAAAGTATTCCTGGTACATTCTATAAGATAAAATAGTGAAACCTTAGACAATTCTTAAGGGGAAATTAATATTATGGAGCAATTTTATCATAAGCTAGCAATTCAAATCCTCTTAACTTTGCTTAACCAAAATGCTCTACTTGGGTTGTTGTGGTCAAAGAAAAACAAAAGAGCCACCAATGATTAAGTGGTATTTTACCTAATGGCAATGGTGTTTCCCTTGCCTGCGAGTTATCCACCATGATACCAGAGGCAGATGGATTCTTGACTATGGTTGTTACAGAAGATAGCAGTAGTAGAGAAAAAATGAAAATTCCCAACACTATTACGAGCTTGGGAGCCATTGATATTCACCCAAAAATAAATTCTAGAAAGAAAGAAATGAAGCACTAATGAAATGATATGGTGAAGAGAACAAGTAGAGTTGAAATAATAAATAGAGATAGGGATAGAGTTGCAGGAATTAAAAATAATATTTGTGATATAATATCATGAAACACGAGGAAATTTTAAATATTTAATTATTGTTGTGTCTAGTGGCCCTCTACAACATTGTATAAGTTAAATGTTGTCTACATTTAAAAATAAAATAATAATAATGATAATAACAATTTAAATAAAATATCAATAACAAAAAAAACATCAATTGTTATGCAACCAGCTCACAAAATAGAAGAAAAGATGGATAAACACCTTCAAAATTAGCCTCTTTGAGGGGGCAACCTCCTTTACATTACACAAACGAACAATTGTTTGATGACACAAATGACCAAAACTCATTTATATATATAGGAGTCTAAGGGGTCAAAATATAATCAAAGCCGACATAACAATAATAATATAAGGGCACAACAATAACAGTAGTGGGATTCTATGGGGCACAATAATAACAATATGGGGACAATAGGGGCCCAACAATAACAATAAGGGCTACAATGACAATAGTAATGGGGGAATCACTAGTATTATAGGGACCTAACATGCCCCTCTCCTTCAGAAAAGTGTTGTCCTCAATGCTTGAGTAGTTATCGATGCTTCTATATAAAATTCTCATCCTCCCATGGGGAATCTTCAGTCGATAAGTTCTTCCACTTGACAAGATACTCCGAAATTGATTGATTTTGTAGCTATCGAGTTCTTGTTTCTATGACTACTTCAGGTTCCAATATGATTTTTCCTTCCTCGTCAAGTTCTGGCAATATTGTTTGAACTGGGAGTTTGTCACCTCTAACCTTCTTTAAACATGAAACATGGAAAATTGAGTGCACTCGGTAAGCTGCAGGAAGCTCCATTCTATGCCATAGTACCAATATTTTGCAACACCTTGTACCAACCATAATAATTTGGTGGTAATTTATTATCCTTCTTAGCTTGTGATGGGCCTCTAAATTAGACATAAATTAAGGCCCATGCCTCTAAATTAAACGTAAATTAAGGCGTATGACCATCCTTCAGCACACTAAACCTCTATTTTTGCATTAGATAATGTATTTTTAACATTAATATATTCATTAGGAAGGTTTATTAATAATTTCATATTTGTGCCAAATATTATTTATTTTTGTGGAATATTAGTAGAATATTGGGCAGATTATGAAGAGTTGGAGGAGGAGATAATTTAGGGACTTGCTCCCTACTATAGGAGGATCACTATTAAATAATAAATCAACAAGATATTATGGAATTATGGCACATATTGGGGAATGATTGAGAAAATCTAGGAATGTGTTCCTTGCCATTTAATGCAGATTCCCAGTATTGGGAACCAGATCCACTAATCAAGGGATTTTGGTGGGGAAAGATTCCTCCATTCATGGGGAATGATTCCTAATAATTTTTTATAAGTACCAAGTCAATTTTTCCTCTAGAGATAGATTTCTATTAATGTTCTCGTGGAGAGAACTTGTATTTTTGCAGCTCCATTGTATTTTCTTACATGGATGTAATTGTATTGATGAAGATAATGAAGATTGGTGTCATGTTCAACTTCTAAATCTTGTTCTCATCCATAGGTCTTTGAGTTTCCTTTGGCTTGGCCATCCCATGAGTCTCAGAGCACTTTTGTATCATTTTCTTTTCTTCTTTTCACTTCTTATTCACATGCATCTCTTGTTTTTATTTCTTTCTATTTTTGCATTTAGTATTAATGATTTCTTGTTGTAGGATTGGGTTAAATGGTTGATGTAATTTCTTTTGCAAGATAAAAATCATCATTTAATCCTTGTAAAATATTTGGAAGGTCATAGTAATCATTGAACTACTTGGATTAGCTTTCTTATTTCCAAATCTAGATTTCTGAAACTCCTTTGTGGCAAAGACCAATAAATTCCTGCTATTTTTTAGATCATGCTAACGAGCTTCAATAGAGTCGGTTCCACTTGCATTTAGATCAAAAAAACCTTATATTTAACAAAAAAAACTACCCCATTTCATTATCACTTGATTAGGTTAGGCATTTTATAGAATTGCTAGCTCACTAGTTCTCAAACTTCTAGATTTTCGACTAGTAATGTTCTGTTATATTTTAGAGTGGGTTAACAAAGTTCTTTTTGAGTGATTCCACTTGGAATTGGGTCCAAGACATCCTAGTCAATAATTGTTTTTGTCCCATCTAATTTTTATTTGATTTTCTTGGTCATTCTATGAATTATAATTTCATATAGTAAATTTGTAACATCTTGTAGTAAAATAGGGGATCCTATAGGAGAACTAGTACATCTTGTAGGATAGCTAGTACATCCTATAGGAAATCCTGTAACAGCTTGTTTTGAGCCCGAATTGAGAAGAATCATCATTGAATCTGGGATTAGGCCCCTACTTGGCCTCCAAGCCATCAAATAATTGTACCCCTCTTCCTCCACACTTGTCTCCTCTGCCAAAGATCAAGGAAATATTAGCATTTGCATTTATAAAGAAGAAATATTAAAAAATTAGTTCTTTTATATTTACACATGCACACAGTAGTTAGTACTCTCTAGATCAAATTTCATGCTTAGATTAGTTGAAACATCATATGTGACAAATAGGGTTAAAATAGGGTTCTTTTGAAAGCGAAGTGTGTTAATAAGTAGATAGAGGATTTCATGTTACTTTATAACTATTTTTCAATTCAGTATTTCATTCCTGCATAGGAAGCATTTCTTCTTTCTCATGACAACAAAGGAAGGACAAATTGTATGCTGCACATATAGTTCTGATACCTCTTAATTTTATACGAACCTCGGGTTGATAATTAAAGTTGGTAGCCTTGGGAGTTGCAACATTCTTGTTGCAATACCGAGGCTTATCACTTTTTGGCATCATTGTCGGGGAGTTGTCAAAGTATGCATTGTTTTCTTCCCTAGTTGATTCATTTATTTTTACTTTTTGAAAAAACAAAAAAAAAATATTTTCATTAGTTATATTTCATTTCAAAAATAGAGAAGTGCATTGTATTAGTGTTTCCATTCAATCATAAAAACAAAAACAAAAAATCTCCAACACCAATCTACCCCCCACTCCGTCCCCCGCCATCCCCCCCCGATTTGATCACATGGTGCAGTAAGGGCCATATCACCATCCAATTTTGCAGGTAGAATAAGAGATGTCAAAGAATGTAGAAGAAATGGATGAAGAAGATAACAATGAGGAATATCCTCTCAGATTCCCCATTCAAGATATTGATATCAATGTTCACATGAAGAACATCCCTCCATATTTTCTTCCAAAATTTCATGGTCTAAGGTCAGAGGATCTGGAAACCTTTCTCTTTCAATTTGAAATCGTTTGTAGATCTTATGGTTACTTATTGATAACTCAAAAGCTGATATTGTTTCCGGAAACATTGAAGGATAGAGCTCTTAAATGGTTCATGATTTTAGGGACTAATTCAATAAGATCATGCAGTGAGATGCAAAATATATTTCTAAAAAATTATAAAGATCACGATCTTAAGGAAGAAACCTTTAGAATGAATCAAAGAGAAGATGAGAGCCTTGAGGATCTAATAGAGAGGTGCATGTATAATGTTAAGAGGGAAAAACTACATCATTTAGGATCTGACACACTAAAAACCATCTTACTTAGAACAATTAGGGATGAGTGGATTGATCTCCTTGATCTCCTGAGTAGAGGTGATGTATACCTATTATCATTTGAAAAAATTTGTGAAACATGCAAACACATATCAAGAGGAAGGGAAAGAGTAGGTAAATCAACATCAAGATTGGTAAGTCAAGCTAAACTTGGAAATTTGTTTGATGATTTTAAAATAGAAATTGTTAGCAATCTAACCAAACAAGTAGAAATGTTAAGAATGTAAGATGAAGAAAAAGAAGATGTTGATATTTGTGTTTTCCATGCAGAATCACATGATGTTAAACATTGTCCATCATTGCCAAGGTTGAAGGAATTTTACCAAGAGGACAATGGAGCAATTCAATTTCCAATGCAGCTATGTTATGTAGCTCCAAGAGGACTAAGCAGCCTAGTAAACCTAGTATGATGCAAGAGCCTAATTCACAATTTCAAGGTTATGCATATTCACCTCAAAGTAATTGGAATACACCCTTTCCTTGGCAACATTTTCCATCTCAACCCCAAAACAAATCTTGGCAACAAGGTTGGCAAGGAACTTATGGGAGCCATCCACAATATCCTTAGTACTTTTGTGGAATATTATTAGAATATTGGGTAGATTATGAAGGGTTGGAGGAGGAGATAATTTAGGGACTTTATCCCTACTACAGGAGGATCACTATTAAATAATCAATCAAAAAGATATTATGGAATTATGGCACATATTGGGGAACTCCAATGATTGAGAAAATCTAGGAATGCGTTCCCTGCCATTTAATGCAGATTCCCAGTATTGGGAACCAGATCCACTAATCAAGGGATTTTGGTGGGGAAAGATTCCTCCATTCATGGGGAATGATTCTTAATCATTTTTTATAAGTACCAAGTCAAATTTTCATCTAGAGTGTTAGAGCCTAGATTTACCTCAGGCTGAAAAGGTAAGATCCAGGGCCAACATCAAACCACGCTCAGCCTGGTAGCTAGCCCTACCAGGTCAAGAGAGGGCTCTCTCCGGGTCAATCTCAACTAATTATGATCACTAAAGGCTTGAGATGACTGATTTGATTGCTGATCTTAGGCTAGGTATAAATTTAAGGGAGATTGATTGAATAAAATGTTATGTTTGTGGGCTCTAAGGAAAGTAGATTTTGGGTGCAGGGAATGAGGTTCAGTCTTGCAGGGGTCTCAATGGGGCAAGGTAGGCAACTGTATTTGGCACTATAAATCAAGTGATATGGATGGATTAGATAGAGAAGGAGTTTAATAGGGAAAGAGAAGCCATGGATCCTCTCCAAATAGTGGAAAACATCAAAAACTAAAGAAAACTTCAAGTAGAGCACTGCAATTTCAATGTATTCTACTTACACTCTTGTTTGATTTAGTTGAGAAGAAGTAAGAGAGAAAATGACATATATAACACATGAATAAATTCAAAAATACATAAGAAAGCACTGTACCAAAACAAATTCCACAGGGATCCCAAAGAGTACTACAAACCCTGGTCTCAATTCCTTAGCGAAAATGTTGATATGAGTGTACAATGAAGCTCCTTGCTTTCTCAAGAGTCCAACCATGCTAATGACTGAAAAAATACATAATATAGACAAAGCATAACTTGTAATTTCCTCTAGGGGTCGATCTCACATGTTTAGGAGCTGATCCAACTGATTCTAAACTAGGAACTAGAAATCAGGCAATGAAACAGCATGCCTCTAGAAACAAGGGAACTGATTCATTTAGTTTCAAACAATCTTTTAATTGATGAATCTACCTAACCAAGTGAACATTTGAAATATTTAAATCATGATCCATCAATGTACATGAAATTACATCATAATTTGACAATAAGAAGTGAAAAAGTCAAACTGGCCAAAATTGGGCAAAAAATAGAGCAAAACTTGGTCAAACTGGCAATTTTTCCTCTATGCACTGTGCCTGTTTGGACCCACTTTTGGAAGCCTTCCCGGTGTCCAAATCAGCTCCAAGTATGCTTGTTGGAAAGGCCTACCTATAAAATTTTCAACCCAAGTGGAATTTTTCAATTTAGCCTTCATTTTCTCTGTCAAAAATCAAATTGCCCAAGGCTGCTTCCTGTGTGTCAAAATAGGGATAGTGAGGTCATTGTTTGAGTGTTTTTGACCTTTTTGAGGGCTCAAAACCTGCCCAAATTTCTTGGCCATGAACAAGAAAGCATAATTTTTCATGCGATAATCCAAAAATGCTAAGTTTTTTGAATTTGAAGCTTCCTAGCAAAAGCGATCGCCACGTGGCGCGACGCATAGGGAAGAATTTCCTGTTTTTTTTGTGCCAAAATTTGTCAAAACGCAAAAAAGCCCCAAATTTATTGAAATTTGGGCTGAGCCTTCTCTATCAAGATCTATGTTGGGCCAAGGAAGCCTCAGCCAATATCTAAATTCGATCATGCTCCTTTTGCCTCTTTGATGCCTTCTTCAATTTTTCCTTTAAATTCTTGATTCGGGCCTTGCAAACTTTGTTCCTTGCCATGTAGTGAAAAACCATATGTCTCAACAAGTTTTTCTCCTTATTTTCCTTCTCCAACAATCTCTCTAAATGGATGTTGACTCTCTCGAGCCAAGACTCCCGATCAGCATTGATCTCTTGCTCTAGTGAAGTAAACGCCACCCTCCTTCTTTGGGCAGCTTGGTGGTTCTCCCTGATGTTTTATAACTCCATGATTGTGTACTGATCTTCAAGATACTTATTCCTCTACTCCATGTATTTTATGATCCACTTATCCCTCTCTAAGTTGAGGGACAAGGCCTTGATGTCTGTCTGCTCCTCTTGGATGATCTCTTTGAGACTTGTGCTTTGCGGGCCCATGTCCGTATCATCATCCTTAATAAGAATAAAGTCCCGCTCACCTGAAGGCCCCTCATCCTGCATTGGCCTCTTGGCTTTGTCCTGAACCTATGGTGCTGATGTCGGAAGCGAGGCCCCTTCCACCCCAAGTGGAGATAACTCTCGCTTTGCTGCTACGAACAACTGCCTAGTGCCCTTTTGATAAGTAATAAACACCGGCATACTGGCAACCTGTGTCTCATGACCCTCATGCTGATAAGAAGGTCCACCTATCTCATGCAAAGCCTCTGATGGTCCCCGAGGAACTGTGAAAAACTCACGGGAGATGAAGTCCTCCCAAGAGATACCTTGTAAGCCAAGCTGATGGATGACCATAATCTTTATGAGAGCAAAATGGTAAATACTTTTGAACTGCTGCTAGGGAGTTTTGTGATGCACTAGAGTAGTCATCCTTTCGATATTTCGGCACATGAAGTAAGGGATGTTCATCATCCGTACCCTGGTAAAATGCATGAGTAGCCTGATATGATAAGCATATAAATGGGAGAACCGACCCTCACAGCTGAAATACTTCATGATCAATTTCATTAAAGGAGCATATTCATCTTTGAGGTACCGAAAAGGAAACACTCTCTTGAGTTGTCTCAAAAATTCGGGCTTGATATACGGTTCATAATGTTGCTGGTCAATTCACTGCCTCTTGTTCCATTGTTCTCCGATGTTGGGAATGTCGGTTGCTAGTGAAATGGATTCTGGTGTTAATGTGAAAGTGACATCAGCTAGAGTAGCTTGGCTATCATGTAAATGCAACACAAATAAGCAGGCCAACTCATGGTGAAACTGAATGCTAGCAACCTTCTCACAAAACTCATTGCGGGATTGGTGCTGAAAACAAAAGATGGTAAGAGGGCAGGCTTGTAATTCAGCAAGGGTGGTTGGTTCTTCTCTAATATTTTTGCCACCTCTATGAGGCATCCTGGGTGCATGTCCCTTTGTAGGTGAGTCACTGTGGTTTTCATCTTCATAATCATATGAAGGATCAGATGCCATGGCTGCTGGTAGATAAATTGTCTTGGAGAAGTAGGTGCTGATATGCTAAACTATCTTGAATTGTCTTTGGTGATGTGTTTGACCTCTGCCACCAAGGGAAAACAGTGAAATGAGGGACTATGGAGGGGGAATTTAGAGAAAGAGGGAATTAGGGAATGATTTAGGAGGGGTTGGGGTTTGGGATTTTAATTATGAGACTAGGGTTTGGTGCATTTGGGATTTTGGGAAAGGGAACTTGGGATAGGGGATTAGTGAATTTAGGGGGGTATGGGAACTTAGGGAATAATGAATTTAGGGGGTAGGGGAACTTAGGGAATAATGAAATCAATGAAAATATGGGTAAGGGAGTGATGGGGGAATTTAAAGGATTGACTTGGTAGCAAAACAGTCAATCAAAACCCTAGGCAACAATTTTCTTTGAGGAATTTCAAATGGTAGGGTTTGATTTCTTTAAACATTCACCATTCATCAACCACCATTAAACAAGCACCAAACTTGGATAAAAAACAATGATGGAGGCTCTACCTACTTGTACCAAGACAAATCTGTGTGTTTTGGGCGATTGGAGCAAGTTCTGGCATTTTTCGGGCTCTTTGGTTGTGCGCATCGCACCCGTGCAAAAAAGAACTAGAGTTTGAGGCCTAGTGCGCCGTGCCTCTTGCCCAATGCGCTGCGCCGAGTAACTTGGAGCGATTTTCACCCAAATTTCTGACTTGCTCACCACAACAACCTTGCTTTGCTTTCTCTTTGATCTTGGAGTGCAAATGAGCTTTAAACATTTGGAGACATGTTTTATACATGGAGCTTTTAAATTTTAATTTTGCCAAACCCACTTTCATAATGTTTTGCAAATGACTTTATTTTCATACTCTATTTTTTGGACTTTTTTCACTTCATTTGAACTTTGTAATGAATTAAATGACCCGAGCTCTACTTGTTCTGCAGGTGTTGGAGCTACTGGGGCTAAGGAAAGAAACCATGGTTGATGATGGAGTGATATACAATGAAGAGAACAAAATTTCATGATTTTTGTACAATAAAAGCTAAATACTCTATTTTTTCCTGAAAATATAGTAGCTCTAATGGGGCTGGTAGCTCCTTGGAGGTGCCAAGAACTATAGATCTCTGGGAAAGCTGACAGTGCCTTCGTCCATTGGGCTATGGAGTCAATAAACTCAAGCTAAAATGCATGACTGAAAATTGATGACTTGACGGCACAAATTGACTCTCACTCAACTAAAAACTAACTCGATACTTAGACACAACCAACAAGCTAGAAAATATGCTCAAAATAGAGCTTATTCAATACAACCTACTCTAGTTGTTCCATTCATCACCTGATCAAGTGAAATGAAACAACCAATGCAACCAATTAAGTATTCCAGTTGCTGTTTGAATTCTCCGCAAGTGCTCGCTTATGAACAACAAGAGAGAACTACTGAAAGGCAACTCCCATGAAAACTTGTGAACAGATCCGTTGAATAATATGGATTCTCTATCCGCCTCCAAAAACAATGCATAAGGATCTTGAATTTCATGCACGCTGGGACTTAGTTCATCCAATGGATTACTTCTCTTTTCCTCATACCACGAATGCAAATTTTGATCTGAGCTTTGTGACGAGACTCCTACTAAAAATGACAAAGAAACTGGCTGTCGGATCAAATTTGTATCAGTACACATCTAAAGCTCATAGATAGGAGGAGGAATTTGAATACAAACATCATCCAACACATCAGCTATTGGATCGTGAAAAATTTGAAAAGACTGCTGAAACCCATTTGCTATTGGTTCCGATGAGATTGCATGACTTTCTCCAGGTTGCTCATTTGAAGATATACTATGCAATTTACCCTTCAAAAACTAAAATGATTCAAAACAAAAAGTTACGGAATCATCTTGTATCATTTGATCGTATGTGCCAGCTTCCAAGTCCTCATCTGCAACTTGACAATCAATGGCATTCGGGGGCTGCAAATCTAGATATGAGAAGTCTTGAACAAGGTTTTCATTACCCTCAAGATGGTCCAAATCAAGACTTGTCAACAATTTATTTCTGATTGCATGACTGTTGTCTCTGATGAACTGAAACAAAGCAAAACAAAAAGGCAAAGATCCTCCACTTACTTCAAAATTTTCTGCACTTTCCTCGTCATTTCCATAGCTGATATGTGACAGCTAAACATTGTATTCGAGCTGCTAAAAGTGAACTTCTTCCTCCCACAAACTAGCTGTTGATTTGTCTCCAAGAATAACTTATGTTTGGAGAACATAATCATCATCTTACTGATCAAACTGAGGCAAATCATCAGTATAAAAGACATCATCAAGCATACATGTCATATCAACAGATCTCTCTTCTCCAAGATGATCTATAAAACAATCGTTATCAGACTTATGGCAACTGGGATAAGAAAGAAAATGTTTTGGAGCAGCCATTTGTTCTTCTTCAATCAGCGAGCGATGGGCTTAAACACTATACTCATTCCTTGTGGTGATCCTTTGCATCATCTCTTCCACTGCACTTACCAAAATGTCAAGCTTTACCTCTAGAGATGTCGATTCTTTCGGATCTATGTTTTTCATCTCTTCTTCCTTCAACTTTTCCCTTCGGATTAGTAAATGAGCCTCTACATTTACTGCACTGTTCTGCATCTCTTCAAGTGTTGCAAGGTTCTTTTACCTCAACTGAAACTCCATTTTTGGATCAAAGGCACCCGAGTAGTGCAAGAGAGCAGATCTAGGAGGAGGTCTTATATTAACAGGCATCGAATAATAAACTTGGTTAAATCTGGCAGAAAATTGTTGTATTGTCTCCCCTAGTTGTCTTTTCAGCTGATTATACTCTTCTATAATCAAGAAAGGGTTTTGTCTTACCACCCACCTGTCGAGGAAAACTTTGACGAACTGCTGGAAATCTGAGATGCTCACATCAGGCAGGGTTTTGAACCAACTCTTGACTTTGCCTTGCAAAGAAAGAGAAAAAAGCCTTATACTGACATCTTCTTCATCAACTTCAAAAAGGTCAAGGAAAGACTCAAAATTCAGTGCATGTCTCTCAGTAGTGATGTTGTCACGTTCACCATCAAATCCTGGTACATATAGGTCATGATTCTTAGGGAAAGCATGGGATATAGGAGGTAAAATCAAAGGCTTGTATCGATCTGGAATTTTACAAGGTAGCAGGGTATGTACAGAAGGTATAGAATCGGTCTTGGTCTCTTGGGGCTCATCAATTTGAAGACGGACATCACAAGATTCATAAGAAGGGTCTTGACCAAGCTCAAAGGCATGCAAATCTTTGGTATTTGCAATCTTCAAAGGGAAGGAATCAAATGCAAGCTAAGGATCTTTTCTCAAACATAGTATACTTTGCAAAGCCTTCTTGACATTCTCGGGAAAAGAGAATAAATAATTTAGAAAAAAGAACAAAATGTCTTGGATGAAATTCCAACTTGAATAGCTAATCTGTCCATATTGTCCTTTCAGGTTTTTGCTGGTCGGGTTCATCCCCCAGTGGAGTCCTTGGATTTGATCTTGAAACTGATTTGGAGTCGCCAGGTGAATGATTTCAGCCTTGCTGTGTCTGATCATTGTCCACCATCAACAATCAGATCTAACTTGATACATGTTACTGGGGCAAGTTGCAAGTCAGATGTTCAACTTATAAGACTAGACTGGAGATTGACTGAAGCAACTTTTATCTACTTATGCACTCGCAAAGCAATGTGCAGTTCGAAGGCTACCTGGCTAACTTCAGGCTTCGTCTATAGTTTATAAAGCAAGAACACTAACAAACAAATAAACTTTTCTTCCCCAGTATGGTCACCACTATGTTAGAGCCTAGATTTACCTCAGGCTCAAAAGGTAAGATCCAGGGCCAACATCAAACCATGCTCAGCCTGGTAGCTAGCCCTACTAGGTCAGGAGAGGGCTCTCTCCGGGTCAATCTCAGCTAATTATGATCACTAAAGGCTTGAGATGACTGATTTGATTGCTGATCTTAGGCTAGGTATAAATGTAAGGGAGTTTTATTGAATAAAATGTTGTGTTTGTGGGCTCTAAGGAAAGTAGATTTTGGGTGCAGGGAATGAGGTTCAGTCTTGCAGGGGTCTCAATGGGGCAAGGTAGGCAACTGTATTTGGCACTTTAAATCAAGTGAGATGGATGGATCAGACAGATGAGGAGTTGAAGAGGGCAAGAGAAGCCATGGATCCTCTCCAAACAGTGGAAAACATCAAAAACTAAAGCAAACTTCAAGTAGAGCACTGCAATTTCAATGTATTCTACTTACACTCTTATTTGATTTAGCTGAGAAGAAGTAAGAGAGAAAATGACATACATAACACATGAATAAATTCTAAATACATAAGAAAGAACTGTACCAAAACAAATGCCACAAGGATCCCAAAGAGTACTGCAAACCCTAGTCTCAATTCCTTAGCCAAAATGCTGATATGAGTGTCCAGTTTTAGATTTTGAGAGTCTTGTTATAGTTTTTGATTAGTCATTTCAACTATGAGTCTGGAGTCAAAATTTTGGTTTTGGTTTGTCGAAGTTATTGACTCCATTGCCCAATGGACGAAGGCACTACCTGCTTTCCCAAAGATCTGTAGTTCTTAGCACCTCCAAGGAGCTACCATCCCTATTGAAGCCAATGTTAGTGTTAGTCTTTGCAGCCTTCCTCCAGTGATCAAACATGCTCTTACAAAGTGATTTTAAGGTGTCAAGGTCAAATTTTGTCATTTCAGTGAGTCTTCAAGGAAAATTTGGTCACTAGGAATTAGGTCTAGGGTTTGCTTTTACTCTTGTCAAAGTTGTCCAAATGTCGTTCCATGTCACCATTCAGCTGAGTGTACCATCATTCAGGGGGTTTTCATCATCATGTCAGGTTCCAATGGGTCATTTTACACCTTGTTCATGCTTCAGTTGTGCCTAGGTAAGGTTCATTTCCCTCTCCTAGGGTTTTGAAGCTAATTTCTCTTGGATGGTCAAATCATCAGTAAAACTTGTATCCTGATGTTCATACACCTTCCCCTATCCTTAATGTACCTTATTAAACACTTCCCATCACTGAGATCCCCCAAATTCCTCATTTTCACACAAACCCTAGTTTCTTGCTATAAACCCTATTTTCTAGGCTAGGCCTGTGTTTTCCCATTTTGGACCCTTTCGCCTCACTCAATCTTTGAAATTCCACTTTCCTCTACTTCCTAACATCCCTCCCTACTTCCAAAAATTTTCTCAAGAATTTAGAAGCCCCTTATCCACTTCATTTCACTTCATTTCAACAAATCCCCTGTTCCACACATCGGGATAGGTTTTATTCCAATGCTCTATTTGAGCAATAAAAGATGAATTTGGGAAAACTGAGAGAGGATTTTTTCTATAATAGGCCAAGGAAGAAAAACCTCCTTCACTTTTTACACAGGTGTCATGTTTTTAGAGAAATGTCAAAAATACAGTTGCCTTGGGAGAACTGATGCACCTCTGAAGTGACCTTGGGAAAATCAAGTTTTCTCCTAGCTTTGTTGGCCAAATGACTGGCTTGATGAGTTAAATGATAACTAGAGACAAATATTTTTCCACTGAGCTATCATGAGTGCAATTTAGAGTTGAGGCAGACCTTCCAAAGTTGACTGCAACAGCACTCTGCCTTTAGGCAGCCTCATTTTGCACATTTTGACCAGTCTTGGGAGATTTAATTTTTGACAGGGTAAATGATCTCCAAATTAAAAAAATATTGTTGGGTTGGAAATTAGACTCAATAACCTTTCCAACGAGATATTATGTGCTCAATTTGGACATCAGGAAGGCCTCCAAAATTCTCCTGCAAAACGCGCTACGCACTGGGTTTGGTGGCGTGACGCACTGGGCAACTAGCGCAGCGCATTGGGCTGTGATTTCCAGTGCAAATCTACATGGGCACGACGCACATAACTGGCACGGCTCGTTGGGTTTGATGCACAGCGCATACAAACAACAAGCCCAAAACCTTCACCAATTCGCTCCAAATCGCCCGAAACTTGTGGACGATGACTTGTTCAAGTAGGTTGAGCCTCTACCACTATTTTCATCCAAGTTTGGTGGGTGTTTCATGGTGATTGATGTATGGAAATTGTTTAAAAGAAATCAAACCCTATCTATTCAAAATTTTCAAAGGAAATTGCTGCCTAGGGTTAGTATTGACTGTTTTGGCTAACAAGTCCACTTACCACTCCCTTACCACTCCCTTACTCCATTTTTCCTTTGATTTCCCTATTCCCTAAATTCACACACCCCTAACTTTACTAATCCCACATCCCAAATCCCATCTCCCAAAATCCCACATGAAAATTCCCAAACCCTAGTCCTATACTAAAAACTCCCAAACTATTCTCCAATTCATTGTTCCCTTAACTAAACCCTACCCCAAGATTCCCTAAGTCCCTCACTGTTTTCTCCCTCCACAGTCCCTTATCTCACTTTTCCCTTGGTGGCAAAAGTAAAAAACATTACAATCACCTACTTCTCATCAAGAAAAATCACCCACTAACAAACATGGAGTCTGATCCTTCATATGACCGTGATGAAGAGACATACGTTGGAGCAAAGAAACAAGCAGCTTGAGGATCAGCAAGTGATTATGAAGTTGCAAAACATTCAGGAGAATCGCCAAGCTGCCCAAAGGAGGAGGGTGGAGTTCACTTCACACGAGCAAGAGATCAATGCCAATCGGGAGTCTTGGCTTGAGAGAGCCAACATCCACTTAGAGAGGTTGTTGGAGAAAGCCATCAATGAGAAGAATATGTTGAGAAACATGGTATATCATTATTTGTCAAAGAATATGGTGTGCCAAGCTAAAATCAGGAGCTTGAAGGCCAAATTGAAGAAGAGATCAAAGAGGCAAAAGGAGCATGATAAACTTCAGATATTGGCCGAGGCTTCCTTGGCCTAGCACAATGTTTGATGGAGAAGACTCAGCCCAAATTTCAAAAAAATTGGGGCACTTTTTGCATTTTGGAAAATTTTGGCACAAAACATAGAAATTTCTGCTCTATGCGCCGCGCCACCCGGCGCTCGCTTTTGATGGAGGAATCATTTTGATAAAAACTCAACATATTTGGATTTCTCATGAAAAAATATGCATGCTCACAAATGGCCAAGAAATTTTGACAGGCTTTGAGCCCCCAAAAAGGTCAAAAACACCCTAAAAATGGCCTTTCTGCCCCTATTTTGACACACAGGAAGCAGTGTTGGGAGAACTACGTTTTGGAGGGGCAAATGGAGGCCAAATTGAAAAATTCCACTTGGGTTGGAAAGTAGACAGGCAGAATTTTCCAACCCGCACACTTGGAGCCAATTTGGACACCGAGAAGGCCTCAAAAAGTGGGTCCAAGAAGGTGCTACGAATAGAGAATCAAGCGCGGCGCATAGAAGAAAAAATGCCATTTTGACCAAGTATTGCTCTATTTTTCGCCTAGCTTTTGCCAATTTGAATTTTTCACCTTCTTAATGTCAAATTTGTGATGTAATGTAATGTACATTGATGGATCATGATGTAAATATTTCAAATTTTCACTTTTGAAGTTAGATTCATCTATTAAAAAGTTGTTTGAAACTAAATGAATCAGTTCCCTAGTTTCTAGAGGCAAGATGTTCCACTGCCTAATTTCTAGTTCTCAGTTTATAATTAGTTGGAACAATTCCTAAACTTGTGAGCTTGACCCCTAGAGGCTAGGATGAGCTATGATTTGTCTATATTATGTGGTTTTTCAGTCATTAGCATGGTTGGACTTTTGAGAAAGTAAAAAGCTTCATGTACACTCATATCAACATTTTGGCTAAGGAATTGAGACCAGGGTTTGTAACACTCTTTGGGATCCCTGTGGCATTTTTTTTGGCACAGTTCTCTCTTATGTCTTTGTGAATTTATTCATGTGTTATATGTATCATTTCTCTTTATTTCTTCTCAGCTAAACAAACAAAAGTGTAAGTAGAATACATTGAAATTGCAGTGCTCTACTTGAAGTTTTCTTTAGTTTTTGATGTTTTGCACTGTTTGGAGAGGATCCATGGCTTCCCTTGCCCTCTTAAGCTTCTCGTTTGTTTGAATCCATCCATCTCACCTGATTTAGAGTGCCAAGTTCAGTTGCCTACCTTGCCCCATCGAGATCCCTGCAGGGCTGTGCCTCATTCCCCGCACCCAAAATCTGCCTTCTCATCTGAGCCAACAACTCATCAATTCATTCAAAAACCTCTTGCACATGTATACCTATCCTAAAATCAGTAATCAAATCAGTCATCTCAAGCATTTAGTGAGCATAATTAGCTGAGATTGACCCAGAGAGAGCCCTCTCCTGTCCTGGTAGGGCTAGCTACCAGGCTGAGCATGGTTTGATGTTGGCACTGGATCCTACCTTTTCAGCCTGAGGTAAATCTAGGCTCTAACATAGAGATATATTTCTACTACTGTTCTTGTGGAGAGAACTCGTATTTCTGCAGCTCCATTGCATTTTCTTACATGGATGTAATTGTATTGATGAAAATAATGAAGATTGGTGTCATGTTCAACTTCTAAATCTTGTTCTCATCCATAGGTCTCTGAGTTTCCTTAGGCTTGGTCATCCCATGAGCCTCAGAGCACTTTTGTATCATTTTCTTTTCTTCTTTTCACTTCTTATTCACATGCATCTCTTGTTTTTATTTCTTTCTATTTTTGCATTTAGTATTAATGATTTCTTGTTGTAGGATTGGGTTAAATGGTTGATGTAATTTCTTTTGCAAGATAAAAATCATCATTTAATCCTTGTAAAATATTTGGAAGGTCATAGTAATCATTGAACTACTTGGATTAGCTTTCTTATTTCCAAATCTAGATTTCTGGAACTCCTTTGTGGCAAAGAACGATAAATTTTTGCTATTTTTTAGAGCATGCTAACGAGCTTCAGTCGAGTTGGTTCCAATTGCATTAGATCACAAAAACCTTATAGTTAATAAAAAAAATTACCCCATTTCATTTGCACTTGATTAGGTTAGCATTTTATATATTTACTAGCTCACTAGTTCTCAAACTTCTAGATTTTCGACTAGTAATGCTCTGTTATTTTTTAGCGTGGGTTTAGCAAAGGTATTTTTGAGTGATTCCACTTGGAATGGGGACCTAAGACATCCTAGTCAATAAATGTTTTTGTCCCATCCAATTTTGATTTGATTTTCTTGGTCATTCTATGAATTATAATTTCGTATAGTAAATCTATAACATCCTGTAGTAAAACAGGGGATCCTGTAGGAGAACTAGTACATCTTGTAGGATAAGTAGTACATCCTATAGGAAATCCTGTAATGGCTTGTTTTGAGCCCGAATTGAGAAGAATCATCATTGAAGCTGGGATTAAGCCCCTACTTGGCCTCCAAGCCATCAAATCATTGTACCTGTCTTCCTCCACACTTGTCTCCTCTGCCAAAAATCAAGGAAATATTAGCATTTACATTTATAAAGAAGAAACATTAAAAAATTAGTTCTTTTATATTTACACATGCACACAGTAGTCAATACTCTCTAGATCAGATTTCATGCTTAGATTAGTTGAAACATCATATGTGACAAATAAGGTTAAAATAGGGTTCTTTTGCAAGCAAAGTGTGTTAATAAGTAGATAAAGGATTTCATGTTACTTTACAAGTATTTTTCAATTCAGTCTTTCATTCCTGCAAATAGGAAGCATTTCTTTTTTCTCATGACAACAAAGGAAGGACACATTGTATGTTGCACATATAGTTCTGATACCTCTTAAGTTTGTACGAACCTCGGGTTGATAATTAAAGTTGGTAGCCTTGGGAGTTGCAACATTTTTGTTGCAATACTGAGGCTCATCACTTTTTGGCGTCGTTGTCGGGGAGGTGTCAAAGTATGCATTGTTTTCTTCCCTAGTTGATTCATTTATTTTTACTTTTTGAAAAAAAAAAAAAATTATTTTCATTAGTCATATTTCATTTCAAAAATAGACAAGTGCATTGTATTAGTGTTTCCATTCAATTATAAAAACAAAAACAAAAAATCTCCAACACCAATCTACCTCCCGCTCCATCCCTCCGCCATCGTTGCCCCCTGCCCCCGCCCTCCCCTGATTTGATCACATGGTGCAGTAAGAGCCATATCACCATCCAATTTTGTAGGTAGAATAAAAGATGGCAAATAATGTAGAAGAAATGGATGAAGAAGATAACAATGAGGCATATCCTCTCAGATTCCCCATTCAAGATACTGATATCAATGTTCACATGAAGAACATCCCTCCACATTTTCTTCCAAAATTTCATGGTCTAAGGTCAGAGGATCTGTGAACCTTTCTCTTTGAATTTGAAATTGTTTGTAGATCTTATGGTTACTTATTAAAAACTCAAAAGATGATATTGTTTCTAGCAACATTGAAGGATAGAGCTCTTAAATGGTTCATGATTTTAGGGACTAATTCAATAAGATCATGGAGTGAGATGCAAAATATATTTCTAAAAAAATATAAAGATCAGAATCTTAAGGAAGAAACCTTTAGAATGAATCAAAGAGAAGATGAGAGCCTTGAGGATCTAATAGAGAGGTGCATGTATAATGTTAAGAGGGAAAAACTACATCATTTAGGATCTGACACACTAAAAACCCTCTTACTTAGAACAATTAGGGATGAGTGGATTGATCTCCTTGATCTTCTGAGTAGAGGTAATGTATACCTGTTATCATTTGAAAAAATTTGTGAAACATGTAGACACATGTCAAGAGGAAGGGAAAGAGTAGGTAAATCAACATCAAGTTCGGTAAGTCAAGCTAAACTTGGAAATTTGTTTGATGATTTTAAAATAGAAATTGTTAGCAATCTAACCAAACAAGTAGAAATGTTAAGAATGTAAGATGAAGAAAAAGAAGATGTTGATATTTGTGTTTTCCATGCAGAATCACATGATGTTAAACATTGTCCATCATTACCAAGGTTGAAGGAATTTTACCAAGAGGACAATGGAGCAAGTCAATTTCCAATGCAGCTATGTTATGTAGCTGCAAGAGGACTAGGCATCCTAGTAAACCTAGTATGATGCAAGAGCCTAATTCACAATTTCAAGTTTATGCATATTCACCTCAAAGTAATTGGAACACACCCTTTCCTTGGCAACATTTTCCATCTCAACCCCAAAACCAATCTTGGCAACAAGGTTGGCAAGGAACTTATGGGAGCCATCCACAATATTCTCAGTATTTTCCTTAATATCCTCCATACCCAACTCCATGTTGTCCCTACCATTCACCTCCACCACAATCACAACCCCAACCACATCCATCTCAAATACACACTCCCACTCAGCTACATATACCACCATTTCCAAACCCACACAATGAAGTAGCTCAACCCACTTACAATGCTGAGGTACAAAACTTCCAAATATCTCCTCTTGATCTCAATGGTATTCATCTCATCTTGGGAAAAACATTACAAAAAAGTGATTCTCTTGATGCCATTGAAGGACAACATGTAGAAAAAGAAGATTCAAAAGAGAAGATCAAAGAATCATGGGCTGCACTTGATGAAGAGAAGACATCAAAATCATAGATTGAGAAAGATCTCTCGTGGTTACCATCAAATCCTCCATGTATTCAAGAGAAAAATTAGCAAAAAGAGGAATATTTTAAGGTCATTGTAGAAGAAGACATGAAGAATAATCCAAATAAGCAAGAAAACCAAGGACATCAAAGTTATAATGAGGTTTGGTTCCAGAAAATCAACAAGATGGAGCATCACTCTCTTCTTCAATTGTGCTTATTATCATCAAAGTCAAATCATTTGGTCTCTGAAATCCAGTTGCATTGCAAATCATATATTGCAAGCCTACACGTCAGTTTCTTTGTCATCTTGATGTGCACATGGCTCCATTGGAAGTATTCTTATACTTGAAATATTTTTTTCAAGTAGAGTAGGGTAGAAAAAAATGAAAAATAAGAGAAAAAAAAGTAAAATATCAGGTGAAAACCTCCTTTGAGGTGCCTGAGATTGGCTCATTGATTGAAAACCTCAATGAGGCAGTCAATGGGTTGGAAAAAAGAGAAAAATAGAGAAAGAGAAAATATCCTAGATGAAAACCTCCTTTGAGGTGCCTAGGCAGACCTACTAATTGAAAACCTCCCTGAGGTGGTTAGTAAGCCTAGAAAAAGAAAAGAAAAGAAAAAAGAAAAAATCCTTGCTCCATGTATCTATTTGATGAATGTAGGTGCTCTCCAACATCTACAAGGAACAAAAACAAGTTGCCACCAAAGAAAGAAAAAATAGGTCAAACCTAGTCAAAAGAAGTCAAATTTTGACTTTCTCCTCCTTTTCTCAAATGCTCCAACAAGGCCAAGGCCATGCCAATCCATCACCCTCATATATTTCCACCATCCACCCTTCATTCTCAAGATTTTCCCATTGAGTTTTCTTGTTGTCCTAAAAAAGTACAAGAAGGCTCTGTTTTACTACAGGAAGCAAAAATACATAGAGAAAAAAATTATTTTTTCTATAACTTGAAAACCATGCATCCATTTAAAAATTTGTTTCATGGGGAGATTCATATGGATGATGGTAACATTCCTAAGAAATTTCAACAAATTCTAGTGCACGGTTTCCAAGAAATTGACCTCCATCACCTTCAGCCATTTTTAGTTTTTCTCGATATCCGTGCATCTATTGACAAAAAATTATTTATGGGGAGGTGCATAATGATTATGGAAACATGCTTAGAAAGTTTAAGGTGAATCCATTCTACTGTTTGGGAGATATGGAAAAAACAAGTCTGCTGCAAGAGGTTGTCCTGAATTACTACCGGAGTTTCCTGTAGTACTACATGAAGTTTTGAAAATCTACAGGAAAGGAACTCTGATGGAAAAATTATGATGCAAGCCTATTTTGGGATAGGGAAAGAGGACATTGACTTCACCACATCTCAGCCAACACCCATCATGACCATGTCACTCTATGGCCAGACCTTCCACTCATTCTAATGCCTATTTGCCCTGCAACAAAGAAAGGACACAAACATTCAAAAACAAAGAGGGAAGCTATCGTAGCCTATTTGGAAGTAATAGTAGGCTCTAGGCCTAACCTTCAACACAATGATTGAAGAGGAGAAGCATAACTAAAGGTACAATGAAACTCCTCCAGAGCTCAGCAGCAACAGATGAAGCCATCACTTGCACATCAATAAGAAGACAATCCATTAACAAAATAATATAAAAAAAAAGAAAAGAAAAAGGCAGTCAAGAAGATGTACAAGAGTCATGAGAAGCAAAACAACAGCAACTTAGCATCAGCATGAATGTCTCTCCAATGACCATCATGTAGGTACAGGTATGCAATATTCTTGACCTCTTCTCTTTAGCATATTATAGTCAGAAATTTGTTGTCAATGCATGAGAGATGAGGTTTTATAAGATAAGGATGGGTCATCTGTCTTAGCGACCTTCAACTAGGTAATTTCAGCTCACTCCACTCATGCAATGATGAAAAGTAAAATTGTGAAGGGTGATGATTTCAAGGAAGGAGGACAACAGTTGAAAGAAGAAATTGGTGCAAAGGCCAAGTCAACGCATCACTTTAAGCCCTCCATCCACTTCATATTCACTATCTATCCGTCATTCATCCATCCCATTTCATAATTTCAAGAACAAACCCTACACTCTCTCTCACCCTGAAAATTTCTTGAAAAAAACAAACAAAGCATCCTTTGCATTTTCACAAACCTACATCATTTCTCATCACTCTCATATAGTTAAAAGACTTTGAAGGAAGAAGGAATGACTACTACAAGAAGGAAAAATGTTGCTACAAGAAGAAAGAAATGAACAAATTGTGCTAAAACCCAAAATGATAGTGCTTAAAAGAGACCTAATCAAAATAGAGAACTCCAAGGCCATTAGAAAATCACCTAGGCCACAAAATAGAAGGAGGCAACACAAATAAATAAGTCACTCACCATCAAAATAGAACTCAAACTGTAATGATGAAAAGAGGTTTTCCAAGATATCTCCAAATCTCTTTCTAGCTTTTTTCCAAGGCCTAAAAATGGGAGAAAAGCATGGGAGTCAAGTTGAGGGTCTATCCTAGGCTCAAACTATCATTTATGCTCAAACAGGGTTTCCTGTAGTTTTAACAAGGTTTCCTGTAGTTTTGACATGAATTACTACAGGATGTCTTAGTTCTCATCCAAAGGCATTTTGAAGGTTTTAAGAGGTGTCCAAATGGTGGAACAAGGTAGCAGAAGGTTTATAAGGATGTGGAAGACCTTGCTAAACTGAAAAAATATTCAAGAACTCATCTTGAATAAGGGGAAGAAGGCAAGCTAATGGTCTCAAGAAACAATGATTTTTCTATGCACACATAGATTTTTGGGCTTATCCTTGCAGAACTTACAACCAAGATTCTTAAGAGAAAGGACTGAGGAATGCACAAGAGAGAGTCCACCAGGGCCATGAATGAGGTACAATGAGGACACTAATTTTCTCGGAGGATGAGAAACCCTTTCAATAGGGGGTATGATGGGCCTCTAAATTTGACATAAATTAAGGCCTATGACCACCCTTCAGCACATTAAACCTCTATTTTTTCATTAGATAATATATTTTTAACTTTAATATATTCATTAGGAGGGTTTATGAACAATTTTATATTTGTGCATAATATTATTTATTTTTGTGGAATATTATGAGAATGTTGGGCAAATTATGAAGATTTGGAGGAGGAGATTGTTATGAAACCAGCTCACAAAAAGATAGAAAAGAGAGATCAACGCCTTAGAATTCAGCCTCTTCGAGGGGGAAACCTCCTTTACATTA